>JAVKPL010004558.1:0-21837 GCA_032173675.1 Gastrolobium villosum
GTTAGGTCTTAGGTTTCCTGATCAAAACAAATTAACCCAATAATCATATGTGAAAAAGATAATGTTAATTTGCTCCAAGCCTACTCTAATTCCCGTTTCACGTATTGCTCTGGTCTGCTTCTTAAAACAATTGCTCCTCATGGAAGAAGGAGGTTAAAGAGAGTGATTTGTAATTAAAACTCGGGCTTGGTGGAACAATATGTACCTAATGGACCTCAACTTTTGAGGACCATCAAACACCCCAAAACTAAACATTACTCGTCCCGAGTAATCCCTTATTACTTTCACTCTTCTTGTGCTAGATTAATGCTCCTTGAGATTTATCGATGGAGAGTTAACAGAACTTCTTCCATTGCTTCATTGGAGCATCCATCTGACTTGTGAGGTTTCACCAGCTTCAGTGTGTAGTGTGTGACCTCTTCCACTCTTTAGTCAGTTTTCTCACTGCGTTGCTGTAGGAATGAACTTTTAACTTCTTCTCTAGCTTCATTGCTCCCCTCTTCATTTTTTTTTCTTAGGTCTTTTTGACTGGAAGTCAACTACCCTTGTCTTTGCATAGGGCTGACCTTCAACAGTGTGCTCTTTGAGCGGCTCTTGCTCCTAACCTTGATGATTAGGGCCCTTTGGGCACAGTTCTTTGGAGCAGAGGAGCTGACCTATATTTTTATTATTATTTTTTTTAAACCAGAGGTAGAGCAGCTCGAAATTCCTTCCTTCAGCAACTTCATGAGTTTGCTGACTATTGGAGCGTCCGATTTTTGTGTAGTGTTCCTGAGCTTGGTGTTGCTCCAAATCAGATTGATGCTCTACGTTGCTTTGTCTGACACTGTAAACTCTCCACAGCATCTCGAGGAGCAAAAATCTGAACAGAAGAATTAATGGGTAAATCAGGACGCTCAAGACGGTAAACTAAACAAGAATTAAAAGAAAAAGTTTTGAAAAACAAGTAAATCAGGGTGGCGAATCCCTGGTACACCGCAGAGGTTACTTTCCAAGAGCAAATCAGACACGATTCACCCGAAATATTCAGGCATTCGTTCCAGAAAAATTTAATCAAGTTAAATGAGTGGAGAACGAATAAACCTGGGGTCACCGGAGTGACCCTTATTGCTCCTCGATTTCTTGATTTGCTCCACTGTAGGGAGCGGACATCACTGCTTCTGGTGGGAAGATATTTAGGAATGGTGGATATGGAGTCTGCCCTTTGAATCTTTCTCCCCAGTTACTAGCAAAGACTTGATCACGAGCTCTGCAGTATAGTCTGAGTTGAATATCTTCTTCTCTATTTTTCATCAATTCATCCCTTAGGAGCCTAATCTCCTCTTTCCAGTCATTCCTTTCTTCTTCATGGGCCTGTTCCTTCTCTTCCACCTTCTTCTTCAGTGATTCCACTGTCTCCACCAGGTCCTTAACTGTATTCAGCAAGTTTGAAGATCCTTCCCCTTCCTCGATCTTCTTTTTCAAAGGCTGAGGCTCAGCATTCTTTATCTGGTCTAGTTCCTTCTGCAGGGCTATTTTTTCTTTTTCGATAAGCAGGGTGGCTTCTTTAAAAGCTTGCAGCTCCTTTCCGACTGTTTCCTCTAAGGCTTGCACCTGGACAGCCAGAAGATCTGCGCCGAGCCCAAACAGAGTGTGACAAGTCATGTCACTTGTTTCAACCAGAAACTGCCTATTTTCTTTACTTGTGGAGGCTCTCTTAAAGGGAAGTTTCTCCCTCCTTTGAGCTCTCCCAAGTTCTTCCTTCACATTGCCTGAGATTTCATTTTCTTCTTCTTCCTCCTTTTCCTCTTTTTCTTCTTTTTCTTCCTCCCCCTCACTCTCCATTCCTTCATTTTCCCTGATTCTTTTTAACGTGGACTGGTCAATGTTTGCCCCTTCTGGGATGGTTTCCTCCTGAATCGGAGTAGTGGCTTTCAGACCAGCCCTTTGGCACATTTCTGTGACCAGACAGGGGAAGAAGAAGGGGGAGTTCCTTGGTGCATTGGACACCAACTGTTTGTATACTATTTTCCCAATGTCGAACTTCTTTTTGGTCAAGATGCAGAAAACCAACACTGCTCTTTCCCAATTCACTCTAGAGTCATTACTTACAGGCATCAGACGAGAGTTTATGAAATGCATCCATACCTTGGCCTCAAACTTGAGGTGTTTCCTCAGGATGGATTCCCTGGTTCCCCAGGTTGCTCCCTCTGTGCCTATTTCGCGGAGCACTTCCCCAGTCATGGCCTCATCTCCTCGGCCAGCACAGTATCTTTCGAACGCGTCTTGTTCGGTGGGAACTGAAGCCGTGTTGTAGGCTTCGTTGATCTCCTCAGGAGAGAAGTCCACCTTCACTCCTTTGATGAGGAGCTTTGGGAGATCTTCTCTCTTTACTCCCTCCAAGAATGCAGTTACGAACTCAGTACGAGCTCTTGAGGGAGGTTCAACGAACAGCTCCCAGTCCAGCGTTGTTATATCTTCTGTCATCCACCGTTCGAGTTCTCCATGCTTGGAGTTGAAGACGATGCCTCTTTCAGGTATGATTGTCCGGTCTATTGTGGTGTTGCCCGCCTTAAGCTTCTTCCCTGTTCGGGTTCTTTTGTTCGAAGCGGAAGCAACAGGGATGATGGCTTTTTGGCGTGTCATGGTGTAAGCTCTGAGTTAGGGGAGTGTGGTAAGGAGTAAAAGATTTTGCTTTCTGAGAGTTGAAAGAGTTGCAGGTATGAAGAAGGTGGGTTGATGTTTGTTTATAAAGGGAAGAGAGAAGGGGATGTGAGTTACGGTGAGTGGTGGACAGGGGAGGGGGAGCGTGGGTCTTTAATGCGTGTGGGAAAAGCAACTGTCCTCTGCTCTGACGGTTCCTTCCTTTTTTTGAAAACTGCCACCTCTGTTTGATTGGAGTGGTGTGACAGCTACGACCAGGAGCTATTGTCCAGTCGGTTGCTTCAGCCGCTCAATCTTCCTTCTTCTGTGTAATCTGCGGCCCATTGCAGGCCCTTGGATGAAAAGGTGCAAGTGGGAACAACCTACTCTAGAGTTTGAGTTCAGAAGAACTAAGTTCTAGGTGTTGGTTGCTCCTTGTTTTTGGGATCAGGTTGCTCAGGAGCAACCCCAAAACTAGCTTCCTGCAATGGTTAGCAAAAGATTTTCTTATTTTTAAACAAAACATAAAAATCTGGGTTGTCTCCCAGTAGCGCTTCGTTTATAGTCCTAGCTCGACTTGATGCTCCCTTGTTCAAACTTTGGCTGGGTCATTGAGATGAGAAGTATGTTCATCATGCTCAGTGATCCCCCTGTTGTACTTTTTGAGTCTGTGTCCATTCACCCTAAACGTTGCTCCGGAAGTCTCATGAGCAATGGTAAATGCTCCATTGGGGAATGCTTCCGTAATTTCATAAGGTCCTTCCCATCTTGATTTCAGCTTCCCAGGGAACAATTTTAGTCTGGATCGATACAGCAACACCTTGTCTCCAACTTCTAGCTCCTTGTCGATCAGCTTTTTATCGTGCCACTTTTTCATTTGCTCCTTGTAGAGGTTGGCATTTTCATATGCCTTGCTCCGAAATTCTTCCAGTTCATTTAGTTGGAGCAACCTCTTTTCCCCAGCCAACTCGACATCCATGTTTAACAAAGTGATTGCCCAAAATGCCTTGTGTTGGAGTTCCAAAGGTAAATGGCAAGCTTTTCCAAATACCAGTTTGTAGGGAGAGCAACCGATAGGTGTTCGGTAAGCTGTTCGATACGCCCATAGGGAGTCATCTAGCTTGCTGGACCAATCCTTCCTGTCTGGGTTCACCACCTTTTCCAGGATTCTTTTTATTTCCCTGTTGGACACCTCCACCTGCCCACTGGTCTGTGGGTGGTAGGGGGTGGCAATTTTGTGTTGCACTCCATATTTCTTCAGAAGTGATTGGAATTGTCTATTCACAAAATGTGTACCCCCATCACTGATGACTGCTCTGGGGGTTCCAAATCGGGTGAAAATGTTTTTCTTGATGAACTTCAGCACAATCCTGGCATCATTGGTGGGGGTAGCAATGGCTTCTACCCATTTCGACACATAGTCGACTGCAACAAGTATATATTTGTTCCCAAAAGAAAGTGGGAAAGGTCCCATGAAATCAATGCCCCACACATCAAACAACTCAATCTCCATTATTGGAACAAGGGGCATTTCATGCTTTCTTGTAATGTTCCCTGCTCTTTGACATCTGTCACATTTTTTTACAAAGATATTAGCATCTTTAAACAGGGAAGGCCAGTACATACCTGACTGTAGTACTTTAGCTGCTGTTCTTGCTCCGGCAAAATGTCCCCCATAAGGGAAACTGTGGCATTGCTCCAGTATCTTCTGTTGCTCTTCTTCAGGAATGCATCTTCGCAGTAGTTGGTCGGAACACCTCTTATAAAGCAAAGGGTCATCCCAAAAATATTGCTTGGCTTCATGATGGAATCTCCTTCTTCCTTGGTAACTTAAATGATACGGCTCTATACCAGCAGCCAAGTAATTTGCAATATCTGCAAACCAAGGAGCATTCCTTTCAGAGATCATAAGTAATTGCTCATCAGGGAATGTTTCCTTGATCTGATCTTCTTCTTGTGAACTCCTCCTCTCTAATCGAGATAGGTGATCAGCAACCTTATTGTCACTTCCTTTCCGGTCTTTAATCTCAAGATCAAATTCTTGGAGCAATAGTACCCATCTGATCAATCTTGGTTTTGCGTCCTTTTTGGCAAAGAGTTGCCTAATCGCTGAATGATCAGTGAATACTGTAACCTTGGAGCATATCAAATATGATCTGAATTTGTCACATGCAAAAACAACTGCCAACATTTCCTTCTCCGTTACTGTGTAGTTGGCCTGTGCTGGAGTAAGGGTTCTGCTAGCGTAGTACACGGTTATGAAAATTTTATCCTTCCGTTGCCCAAGTATTGCTCCTAAGCCGAAATCGCTGGCGTCACACATCAATTTGAAAGGAAGACTCCAATCTGGGCTTTGAATGATAGGAGCGGACACCAGCCTTGACTTGAGCTCCAGGAAGGCTGTCATGCATTTTTCATCAAAATTGAACTTCCTATCTTGCTCCAGAAGTTCACAGAGTGGTTTGGCAATCTTGGAAAAGTCTTTAATGAAGCGCTTGTAGAACCCAGCATGTCCTAAGAAGCTTCTGATCCCTTTCACAGTGGTCGGGGGAGGTAGCTTCTCAATTGCCTCCACCTTGGCTTTGTCCACTTCGAGGCCTTTGCTCGAGATCTTGTGTCCTAGCACAATGCCTTCTCTTACCATGAAGTGGCATTTTTCCCAGTTCAACACTAAATTGCTCTTGACACATCTTTCCAATACCTGTTCAAGGTTATTAAGACAAGTAGAAAAAGAGCAGCCAATAACAGAAAAATCATCCATGAAAATCTCTACTGCTTCTCCTACTAAATCAGTGAATAAGGCAAACATGCATCTTTGAAAAGTCGCGAGAGCATTACACAATCCAAATGGCATTCTTCTGAATGCAAATGTTCCAAAAGGGCATGTAAAAGTGGTTTTGTGCTGGTCTTCTGGAGCAACCGGGATTTGGTTGTATCCCGAATACCCATCTAAGAAACAAAAAAATTCTTTCCCCGCCAAGTGATCAAGCATTTGATCAATAAAAGGAAGAGGGAAATGATCCTTTCGGGTTGCATTATTCAGCTTCCTATAATCTTGACAAATCCTCCACCCAGTTATCTTTTTGGTGGCTATTAACTCATGTTTGTCATTTTCAATCACAGTAATGCCACCCTTTTTTGGAACGCATTGCACAAGAGCAACCCATTTGCAATCAGAGATAGGATAAATATACCTGCATCAAGCCATTTGATGATTTCCTTTCTTACTACCTCCTTCATATTAGGGTTCAGTCTCCTTTGATGTTCTACAAAGGAGCTGTCAGGATCTTGGAGCAGAATTTTATGCATGCAAATTGCTGGGCTAATTCCCTTTATATCAGCCATTATCCAGCCGATTGCTCCTCTATAGTCTTTAAGCTTCTATGTGAGCTGCAGTTCCTGTTCACAGTAATTTAGTTAATTAAATTACGGGCAACTTTTTTTTCTTTTAACACTTTCCTTTTAGTAAACAATAACCTTTTTCCGTAATCAATTAAAACAACACTATAATCGTAAATGCAATTTGCGGAATCAATCAGTTTACCAACCTCACTAACCTTTCTTTTTATTCAACTCATTTAAACTTATTAAGTTACTCTCACATCTTCACATGTTGTAGTCCTTTACATTAGCTACGCGTGGTTTCAAACCGCGCACCATTTGGAATTCTACACACTAAGTTAAGCCCCTTTCTTTTAGTCTAGAAAAACCTGAATTTTCAAAATTTACACTGTGGTAATCGATTACCAGGGGGTGGTAATCGATTACCACCAGTTAAAAATGAGGCAGTAGCCAATTTTTCATCCCCTGTTCTCTGGTAATCGATTACCAAGCTTGGGTAATCGATTACTCCACTTGGTAATCGATTACCAAGCCTCTGGTAATCGATTACCAGGCAGACAGTAGCATTTATTTCATCCCCTGTTGCATGGTAATCGATTACCATGCTTGGGTAATCGATTACTATGCAGTGAAAATGACAGATTACAGCACTTTCAGTCCAAAAAGAGTTATGGAATCCATTCCTAACACCTTAATACTCCACACAACACTTACACATACCCTAATGTAGGCTCTAGGCCCTTCCATCATGCATTTCCATACAAGAATACATCAATTACATAATCCTTGAGTTTATGGCCATTTTACAACAATAATGAGCCATTTACAACATCATATGCCAAGGCTTCAAATACAAGAAATGTGGCAATGGACAAGTCCCATGCTCACTCAAAATATACAATTTATCCATGGCATGAATCATAGGCAATAAACAAGACTTAGAACATAATCATGAACACTACAAAAGCATGGAAATAACATCATGCAATATGTTCATGACCTAAGTCTCAAAATACTAAATGGCATGCTATGTGCACTCCAAGTCTCCTCCAAAATGTCATGCAAGCTCACTGCACCACATGCAATCCGCTGTCCACTAAGCGGGCTTCTTGCCCGAAGCTCCTCCCGGCTCATAATGCCCTGAAATGTGGTCCCCCAAACACGGGGTGGGATATATAAATATATCTCAGTAAACCAAGGGAGCTAGAGTCTTTCTCCACCCCATGGCTCACTCAATGTGCAAATATAACATCATATAATATGCATGACATACAATATTACCAACAACTGGAGACAAACCGAGAACATCCACAATTGGATTCACGTTCAAGGACTCCATCATATAACTCCCGAGACATTCCTGGCGCCTCTCCCATGGTTGAGAAGACTCCATGGCAAAACCTAACTGGAACTCCTCATGAGCACTATCCAGCGGAAGTCCCACGTTTGGATCATCCTGGTGTCGCTCCCAGAGTCGACCCCACGGCAAAACCCAACTGGCATTCCCAACGGAATTATCCAGCGGATGTCCAAACCAACACACGTCAACTGGCCAGTGACCAAACAATTTTCACACATATCAAGCAATATGGCATACAAGCACATAATCACACAATGCCATAAACACAAAATCCAACCACAACCTTCCACTAGGTGTGGTGGAGCACACAAGGGATTAAACCCCAGTTCCAAGGGTTTACCTCAACACTAACAGTTCCGTTCTACACGTACGCTCCAAATCAATCTTCCACAATCACGTCCGTGTGAGGCACCCTACAATGATCAACATCATGATCAACAATTTTTCCACATTATACAAAACCTCAATTTCATGAAATTTCCCAAATTTTTCCTAAGTTAAAAATCTCACTTTTTCACCAAAATTTATCATAGCATTTCTAGCTTACAAGCATCATTCTAAGGCATTTTCATCTAATAGCATTTTTCCATTTGGGCTCTCTATCATCACACATCTAAGATTAAAGACTTAGTGCATAAATTTCTAGATCTACAAAATCAACCATAAAGATACCACAAATATACTCACAATCTTTGGTAGACACACCACCAAGGCTTCACTAATCCAAAGGAAGATCAAAACCTCCAAAAACACCCAAAAACCTCCAAGGTTCGGATCTGAGTTTGTCCAAAAACGCAGCAAGGAGACGATTTCAAGGCTTGGGAGTATCACCAATGGCTTTAGAAGGTTGTTTACAATAAATTTCAACACCAAAACCAAGTGATTTGGTCAAGAAATGAGCAAATGGTGAGGAAGAGAGGAAATGGGTCTTTGTTTCTTTGCAAATGGAGGGGGCTCACGGGTGGGGAAGAAAGAAAAGAAGAAGGAAGGCGTGGGGGCCAAGTGGGTTTTGGTCCCGCGGGTCCCACACGCGATTTAACTTTAATCCCGACACTATTTCTGATCATACATTCTTAATCTACATATTTTTCTGGTTCATGACATATTTTTATTTCCTGAAAATATTGATAAAAATTTCACACTTATCGGTACACTCATACCACAGTATTTTACACTTAAAAAGTCATTATTCATCAATTTTTCACAAATCTGCCTACTCACTCAATTTTCCGCCCTGATTCCATTTCCAGCATTATTTTTGTCATATGAAATCTCTAACTCAATTTTTATGCCTCATAACACATGGCTGGTCAATTACCATTTTGCCCATTTTGGCCATAATTCTCAGATTTTCACTAATCCATCAATTTTATTTTCACATTATAATTCAAAATACACATTTAACTTTATGAGGTGTTATATTCACCCCTCCTTTTAGAAATTTTGTCCGCAAAATTAAATCATACCTGCTCGCTAACTCAGGATACAGTCGGAGAATCTCGTCCTCCCGCTCCCAAGTAGCCTCCTCAGGTGTGCGGCCTTCCCACTGAATCTTCAGCATGGGAATAATTTTACTTCTCAATCTCTTTTCACTACGGTCCAATATTGCAATAGGACCAATGGGAGTCTTCAAGTTCTCCCTGATTTCAATATTGTCCGGTATCACCACATGTGATTCATCCGGAACATAACGCCGCAACTGCGACACATGAAAAACATCTTATAAATTGGACAATTGAGGGGGTAAGGCAAGCTGATAGGCCACCAATCCGACTCTTTTCATAATTTGGTACGGTCCAATGAACCGTGGACTCAGCTTCCTCACACCCAACGCACGGCCAATACCTGTGACCGGAGATAATCGTACAAAAACATGGTCACCTTCCTCAAATTCTAGTGGTCTATGCTTGTTGTCATAGTAGCTTTTTTGCCGATTCTGTGCCTGTTTCAATTTTTCTCTGATCATTTCAATTAGCACTGTTGTCTCCTGCACAAAATCCGGACCAAATCTTTCCTTATCGCCTACCTCAGTCCAACAAGTGGGCGTACGACACCTCCTCCCATACAAAACCTCATACGGTGCCATCCCCAGACTGGAGTGAAAACTGTTATTATAAGAAAATTCCACCAATGGCAAGTACCTATCCTAAGCAGTACCCTGTTCCAATGTGCAAGCTCTCAGCATATCCTCAAGTGTTTGTATGGTCCTCTCAGTCTGACCATCAATTTGCGGGTGATACGCAGTGCTCAGTCGAAGCTGAGTGCCAAAAGCCTGCTGCAAAGCTCCCCAAAAACGTGAAGTAAACTTCGGGTCCCGATCACTGACAATGCTAATCGGTATCCCATGGAGTCTAATAATCTCCTTTACATACAACATAGCCAATTTCTCTGTGGTGAAATCCACTCGTACTGGTAGAAAATGTGCAGACTTCGTAAGTCGGTCCACAATAACCCAAACCGAATCGTAACCAGCTTGAGTTCGAGGCAATCCCACAACAAAATCCATCGAAATACTCTCCCATTTCCATTCTGGTATATCCGGAGGCTGAAGTAATCCAGCAGGTTTCTGATGCTCTATTTTTACTTTTTGACACACCAAGCACTTAGATACGTACTCGGCAACATCCCTTTTCATCCCAGGCCACCAGAACTTAACTTTCAAATCTTGGTACATTTTTGTGGCACCTGGGTGGATAGCATATTGACCCTTATGGGCCTCAGTCATAACTTCCTCTGCAAGTTCCTTGGGCACAACAATCCTGCCCTGATATAACAATAATCCCTGTTCATTAACAGATATGCCACTCTGGCCTTTCAAATATTTAATACTTTCATTTCTAATTTGAGTCTCTTTAATCTTCTCGTGCATCTCGTTCTCAATCCGAGTCAACTCCATATCACACATTCTCCCTGCAAAGAAATCCGTTATTTTCATGTCCCGAAATTGCTCAATTATTTCATTATCCCACATCATCATATGAGATAAATTGACAGACTTCCTACTCAACGCATCTGCCACAACATTAGCCTTTCCCGGGTGATATTTCAGCTCAAAGTCATAGTCTTTCAAGAATTCAACCCATCTACGCTGCCTCATATTCAGCCCCTTATGATCAAACAAGTATTTTGGGCTTTTGTGATCACTGAACACAGCAAATTTCATCCCATACAGAAAGTGCCTCCAGATTTTTAAGGCAAACACGATAGCAGCCAGTTCCAAGTCGTGCGTTGGGTAATTCTCTTCATGCGGCTTTAACTGTCTGGACGCATAAGCAATCACTTTTCCTTCCTGCATCAACACGCTCCCTAAACCTTTCTTGGAAGCATCACAATATAACACAAATTCACCCTCCGGATCAGGTAGAGTTAACACCGGAGCAGTGGTCAACTTCTCTTTGAGTAGCAGAAAACAGTCCTCACATTCCTGGGTCCACACAAAAGGAGTATCCTTTCGTGTCAATCGGGTCAACGGTAGAACCATTGCAGAAAATCCCTATATAAACCAGCGATAATAACCAGCAAGCCCCAAAAAACTTCTAATCTCAGTCACAGTCTTAGGTCGTTCCCAGTCGCTTACCGCTTCAATCTTGCTTGGATCCACTGCAACACCACTTGCAGAAATAACATGACCCAAAAATTGCACCTCAGACAACCAGAATTCACACTTAGACGGTTTAGCATATAGTTTCTTATCCTTCAACACCTGCAACACAGTCCTCAAATGATCTATGTGCTCCTCCTCACTCGTAGAATAGATCAAGATGTCATCAATAAATACAATCACAAACTGGTCCAAATACGGTTTAAAAATGCGATTCATATAATCCATGAACACCGCAGGTGCATTAGTAAGCCCAAAAGGAATCACTTGATATTCAAAATGTCCATATCTGGATCGGAAAGCTGTTTTAGGTACATCTTCCGGTTTAATCCGAATCTGGTGATATCCGGACCGCAGATCAATCTTCGAAAACACACAGGCATCCCTCAACTGATCTAATAAATCATCAATGTGCGGCAACGGGTACCGGTTCTTAATAGTCACTTTATTCAACTGTCGGTAGTCAGTGCACAATCTCATGCTACCATCCTTTTTGTTTACAAATATAACCGGTGCTCCCCACGGAGACACACTCCTCCTGATAAAATTTGTTGCAGATAATTCTTCAATGTGTTGCTTCAACTCGGCCAACTCAAGTGGCGACATCTGGTATGGAGCCAAGGAGATCGGGCCCACACCAGGCAATAGGTCAATCGAGAATTCAATCTCTCTCTCAGGCGGAAATTCTGGTATCTCATCAGGGAATACATCCTCAAACTCATTAACAACCGGAATAGAAGAAATCTCCTCCTTTTTGTCACCCACCAATCCGCCCAAAAGGACACAGCCCAGATCTCCAGCCTTCAAGGCTTTCACAGTTTGACTGACAGACAAATACAAAGACGGACAAACAGACGGCCTCTCATGAGATAGTAACAACCTCTTTCCGCAGCAATCAATCATTGCGCAGTTCCGAGACAACCAATCCATTCCCAATATCAAATTGACAGAGGCCAGGGGTAAGATAATTAAATCAATGGTGTAACCCCTGCCTAAATAGGTAAACTTCACATCTTCGCAAATCCAAGACGATTCACTAACCTCTCCTGTAGCGGTAGTAATACGCATCGGAGGAATCATTCGTGTTACCCTTAAGTCCAACGCTTTAGCCACATAGTCCGCCACAAATGAATGCGTTGCTCCCGAATCAAATAACACAGACAAATCAACATTAGAGAGGAAAATTATACCTTTTACCAAATTCGGAGCCTTTTCAGTATGTTGAGCATTTGTAGTATATACTCGTCCAACCGTAGGAACAGCAGCAGTAGGAGTAGCAGTAGTAGTCGCGGTCGGCAAGGCCTGCAGATTCGCAGCCTACCCCAAAGAAGATGGACAATTTCTAGCAAAGTGGCCATTCTGACCACACTTAAAACAAGCCAACAGACCTGCACCACATACACCTCTGTGGTATTTCTTGCACTTCCCACAATGCGGGGTAAACTATCTGTCCGCAGCACCACCACCACCAGGGGTTCCACCCCTCTTAAATTGACCAGGAGGCTGCCTTACATGCAACCCCCTACCCCTATTATTATTGAAGCCTCCTCTATTAGTATTTCCTGAAGGACCAGGTGTCCTCTTAATCTCTTGCTGTTTTGCCGAATCAGATTTCGGATACCTACCATAAACAGTCTCGACCCTCTTGCATTGGGTCACCAAGTCAGCAAAATTTCTCACCGCAGTATTAGACATTCTTTTTGCAATCTTCTCATTCAGCCCTCTTTGGAATTTAGCTAACAAGAACTCCGGAGTAGGTAGAGTACCTCCATAATTTGCAAACTTTACCAGTTCATTAGATTTTGCCACATAGGCATCCACAGTCATGACTCCCTGCACAAGGCTATCAAACTCACCTTGCTTTGCCTCCCGAACATCACGGGGAAAATATTCTTCATGAAATAATCCTTCAAACATAGTCCAAGAAATAATCTCACCCTGAATAGCATATGGGCGAGACACATTGTCCCACCACTCCTGGGCGTCACCCTCCAGCATATAAACAGAATACAATAACTTCTGTGGATCTTGACATCTCATCACTTGAAAAATCTTATCCATTCTCCTCAGCCAAGCAGTAACCTCCTTCGGGTCCCTTGACCCCAGAAAAGCAGGTGGCTTATGTTTCCTAAACGATATGAGCCTACGCTCATCATCAGCATTATCAACTACCTGTCCCGCAGCCCCAGTGGATTGGGCAACAGATGACGGATCAGGAACATAGCTAGGGTCAGTGGTATGATGACTATCCTCACCAGTGTGGTGACTAGCCCCACTCTCCCCTTGTTGAGGAGTAACATATGGCGTCGGTGTAGGAGTCACCGTAGCCGTGTGTGGAGGTGAATTATCCCTCCGAGGACGGTTTCTATCAGCCCTCATTTCAGCCATAAAGGCCTGCATCATATCCTGATTAGTCTTCATCAGGTTTTCAGTCATATTTCTATTTGTAGCCGTCTCCGCCTGCAGAGCATTCAGGACTGCAGTGACCGGATCCGGTGGCAAAGGACCTGCACCACGTGCCCCACGGCAACCACGCGCCCTACTCATGATATCTGTACATGTAACACAAAGGAATGAGTTGATCAGACCCACACTGAGGAATCACATATACATTAATCATAAATAGTTCACAGATAGCTATGGAACACAAGATACAAACAAACACAATCAGAGTTCCCTCACAAAACTGCTCTGATACCATAAAATGTAACAGCCCGTTACATACCGGTATTGTTAACATTAATTATGATATTAAGCGCAGTTACAATCACAGTAATTGAGTTAATTAAATTACGGGCAACTTTTTTTTCTTTTAACACTTTCCTTTTAGTAAACAATAACCTTTTTCCGTAATCAATTAAAACAACACTATAATCGTAAATGCAATTTGCGGAATCAATCAGTTTACCAACCTCACTAACCTTTCTTTTTATTCAACTCATTTAAACTTATTAAGTTACTCTCACATCTTCACATGTTGTAGTCCTTTACATTAGCTACGCGTGGTTTCAAACCGCGAACCATTTGGAGTTCTACACACTAAGTTAAGCCCCTTTCTTTTAGTCTAGAAAAACCTGAATTTTCAAAATTTACACTGTGGTAATCGATTACCAGGGGGTGGTAATCGATTACCACCAGTTAAAAATGAGGCAGTAGCCAATTTTTCATCCCCTGTTCTCTGGTAATCAATTACCAAGCTTGGGTAATCGATTACTCCACTTGGTAATCGATTACCAAGCTTGGGTAATCGATTACTCCACTTGGTAATCGATTACCAAGCCTCTGGTAATCGATTACCATGCAGACAGAAGCATTTATTTCGTCCCCTGTTGCATGGTAATCGATTACCATGCTTGGGTAATCGATTACTATGCAGTAAAAATGACATATTACAGCACTTTTAGTCCAAAAAGAGTTATGAAATCCATTCCTAACACCTTAATACTCCACACAACACTTACACATACCCTAATGTAGGCTCTAGGCCCTTCCATCATGCATTTCCATACAAGAATACATCAATTACATAATCCTTGAGTTTATGGCCATTTTACAACAATAATGAGCCATTTACAACATCATATGCCAAGGCTTCAAATACAAGAAATGTGGCAATGGACAAGTCCCATGCTCACTCAAAATATACAATTTATCCATGGCATGAATCATAGGCAATAAACAAGACTTAGAACATAATCATGAACACTACAAAAGCATGGAAATAACATCATGCAATATGTTCATGACCTAAGTCTCAAAATACTAAATGGCATGCTACGTGCACTCCAAGTCTCCTCCAAAATGTCATGCAAGCTCACTGCACCACATGCAATCCGCTGTCCACTAAGCGGGCTTCTTGCCCGCAGCTCCTCCCGGCTCATAATGCCCTGAAATGTGGTCCCCCAAACACGGGGTGAGATATACAAATATATCTCAGTAAACCAAGGGAGCTAAAGGCTTTCTCCACCCCATGGCTCACTCAATGTGCAAATATAACATCATATAATATGCATGACATACAATATTACCAACAACTGGAGACAAACCGAGAACATCCACAATTGGATTCACGTTGTCCATATAACTCCCGAGACATTCCTAGCGACTCCATGGCTTCTTGAGCCCGAAGTCCCACTTGGATCATCTGGTGTCGCTCCCAGAGTCGACCCCACGGCAAAACCCAACTGGCATTCCCAACGGAATTATCCAGCGGATGTCCAAACCAACACACGTCAACTGGCCAGTGACCAAACAATTTTCACACATATCAAGCAATATGGCATACAAGCACATAATCACACAATGCCATAAACACAAAATCCAACCACAACCTTCCACTAGGTGGGTGAGCATATTACAAATATATCTCAGTATCAATCTTCCACAATCACGTCCGTGTGAGCACCCTACAATGATGATCAACAATTTTTCCACATTATACAAAACCTCAATTTCATGAAATTTCCCAAATTTTTCCTAAGTTAAAATATTTCACCAAAATTTATCAAAGCATTTCCTTACAAGCATCATTCTAAGGCATTTTCATCTAATAGCATTTTTCCATTTGGGCTCTCTATCATCACACATCTAAGATTAAAGACTTAGTGCATAAATTTCTAGATCTACAAAATCAACCATAAAGATACCACAAATATACTCACAATCTATGGTAGACACACCACCAAGGCTTCACTAATCCAAAGGAAGATCAAAAGCTCCAAAAACACCCAAAAACCTCCAAGGTTCGGATCTGAGTTTGTCCAAAAACGCAGCAAGGAGACGATTTCAAGGCTTGGGAGTATCACCAATGGCTTTAGAAGGTTGTTTACAATAAATTTCAACACCAAAACCAAGTGATTTGGTGAAGAAATGAGCAAATGGTGAGGAAGAGAGGAAATGGGTCTTTGTTTCTTTGCAAATGGAGGGGGCTCACGGGTGGGGAAGAAAGAAAAGAAGAAGGAAGGCGTGGGGGCCAAGTGGGTTTTGGTCCCGCGGGTCCCACACGCGATTTAACTTTAATCCCGACACTATTTCTGATCATACATTCTTAATCTACATATTTTTCTGGTCCATGACATATTTTTATTTCCTAAAAATATTGATAAAAATTTCACACTTATCGGTACACTCATACCACAGTATTTTACACTTAAAAAGTCACTATTCATCAATTTTTCACAAATCTGCCTACTCACTCAATTTTCCGCCCTGATTCCATTTCGAGCATTATTTTTGTCATATGAAATCTCTAACTCAATTTGTATGTCTCAGAACACATGGCTGGTCAATTACCATTTTGCCCTTTTTGCCCATTTTGGCCATAATTCTCGGATTTTCACTAATCCATCAATTTTATTTTCACATTATAATTCAAAATACACATTTAACTTTATGAGGTGTTATATCAGGCTTTAGATTTCTCTGATAGATTATATGGCTTATTCATATCCCAACTCAAAACTTAAGTATATTAGTTGCACGAAAAAGAAATTACATAAAGAAATTCAACTTGTAATTTATTGAGATAATTAAACAATTAACTCTTTTTTGCAAATAAATACTGATTTACTAAAATAAAAATTTTAAATATATTAAACTACCATAATGCCTTTTTTATTTTTATATATATATATATATATATATATATAAAGTAAGTTATTACCAGTGGCGGAGCCACTCCTATGCCAGCAGGTGCCTTGGCACCTGCTTGGTTTTAATTTTATTTATTATATGTAAATATATAATTAATTATAATTAACAAAGATTAAATTTATAATTTGACACCACCTAAATAAATATAATTATAATTATGTTTTTCAATCAGAAAAATAAAACCCAATACCCAAATCTTTCTACCTGACCCATAAATTAAAATCACTTTCAAAGTCCTAATTTGCGACTTACAATTTCAATCAGATTTCTCTCTCTTGCTCCTTTTTTCATCTGACTTGTTGCACAACTTGCTAGCTCTGCGAGACTTCAATTGAAATAGCAATGGCTTACGAAATGAAAAGATGGAAGAATCAAACAAAAATATATTTTGTAAATAGAAAAGTATAATGAAGGAGAATCCATTTGACTCTAAATGTTGTCTGTATGCTTTAATTTATAGTTAATATCTCAATTATAAAGTGGAATTTATAGAAAAGTATTATATTTGTGTGTTTTCATATCCTTATGACAATGCTTGGTTCACTACTTATTATGCTATGGGAGGAAAGTGAAATTCTTATGTTTGAAATGCTTACCCAAAAGGTTAGTGCCTTTTTATATGTTTTATTTGAAATATAATCATTCATAAAAATATTTCTGCACTTAATGCATATAAGTTATCTGCATTTACTCTCAAAATAACGTCATTTTATGATTGGAAAATTAAATAATTATAATTATTGTTCTGTCTTAGAGACAGGAATGTTCAGCCCAATTAGGCTGACGGATTAATCTGGATCGTAATGCTCTTGTTCAGGAATATCTATTGTAAAGATACCCTTGAATCTAGCTTGATCACTGAATATCAAGTAAAGTGTGTGATTGTGGTCATAGTATAGTGATGATCGTGAGTCAAGATTGAGTGTGTCTTTACCGTCGAATCGCCCATTCATTTATAGGGGCTAATGTACGAGGTTTGCACGTGAATCTGAGATGTCATGACGCGGCGGTCATTACAACTGGTCGGCCGTTACCGAGTGGTAACGTATTATGCGTTATACGTCTTTAATGTGATCTGTTTCATTACCTTCGAGTTGTCTGTAGCCGAGTTGCATGTCGCCGGGTTGTCTGAATAGGCCGATTATATGGTCCTTTCGTACAGGTCCATAACAGTTGCCCCTCAGCCAGGCTATCCGTGCATACGGTTGCCTGGGTGTAGTGTGGATATGTAAAGCTTTTTGTTCCCGCTTTTACTTAATTGTCCCTTTATATCTGTAGGTTTAAGTGTTAACCTGGTGTGGATATACTGTAGATTTTTCAGGTTTCTTGTTATAATCGAATTGCTTTTTGGGTTATAACTCAGTTTTGGAAGATGCTTGTTCTTTGTTTTTTTTTGTGTTTTGCCAACTGTACGTTTGGCCACGCGTCGTTGCTCGTATGCCTTTGTGTGCTGCAGCTATCTTGTGAAGTCTCGTTTATCGTGCACATTTATGAATATCATCATTTTATGCGTCGAATCATTGCCTTTTGAGGTGATAGGGCGGTTATAACTTTTGCTATTCCAAACCGCTGCAATCTCCACTCGCGATTGTGGCGATTGTCACATTCGATGGACCTAATGG
This sequence comes from Gastrolobium villosum, assembly GCA_032173675.1. Taxonomy (NCBI): domain Eukaryota; kingdom Viridiplantae; phylum Streptophyta; class Magnoliopsida; order Fabales; family Fabaceae; genus Gastrolobium; species Gastrolobium villosum. The sequence continues at coordinate 18,200 of JAVKPL010004558.1, forward strand.
GAGTGAAATGACCTCAATAACCTTGTTCTTTGGTCTTCCTGCAGTTCATTTCTATTTCCTTTCATTGTGTTTGTCATTTCATTCATTTCCCCACACAAATTTTCGTGGTTTCTGTCCTACATTTTGCTGCAAATCACCAATCCTGTCACACATCCTCCATAATCATGTATTTCTAAGGCCCTTGCATTTTGCTTTTTCTTGCTTCTGTGCTGTGCTCTGCCTTCCTTAGTTGCATTTATATGTGTTTTTGCATCATCCTTGTTTCATCTTCATTTTCTGTCTTTGGAGAGTTGCTGATATTTTACCAGTCGTGGTATTTTCCTTTCAAGTGTCTTTAACTCTCATACGTAAAATGGGAAGAAAAATACTTTCCTTTCCAGTTTTACGTTGTAAAGAAAAGAATGAGATAGATTATGATTTGTTGGAAAACATTCCTTTTGGTGCCCGCTTTTGGCTTTGGGGAATTCTCAGGACCGAAGAGGAAAAACGGGAAGCCATGCTTCGCGGATACTGTGGTTCAAGATCACGGAAAAGTGGTCGAAGGGGTCATGTAGCCTTCAACCCCCGCACTTCATCCACTACTTGTCCTCTTTCTTCATCTGAGAGCCCAAATTGTTCTGGTTCTATCCTTGAAGGTTCCCGTCATTCTCTCCCTTCTTCCAAGGATGTTCCTTGCTACTCTTGCGTTTATCTAAGCTCTCAACTTATCCAACAAGGATGTGATTCTTTAGCCGAATCAACACTGGCTAGTTACCGTCATGGTAGCATCCCTGATTCTGCCCCTCCATCTGATTGGGCCAATGAGCCAGTTATGATTTTTGATTTGTCGTCATCGTCATCTTCTAGTGATTCGTCTGATAGCACTTTTAATTCAGGTATATCCATCCTCATCTGATCTCCTTTTCTTGTTTTTCATTTCTAGGTATTAATGGCATGTTTCCCTGAAGAAGGTTAAGATGAGTCGGGTTCTACCGAGTCATATTTTGAGTCTCCCCCTACTTCCTTAGTTTCTCGGTTTCCTTGGGTAACATATGAAGTGCTAAATACAACGTTCGAGATGAGTCCGGATGACGTGGCTAGCCTTCCCGTTGGGCAATTAGAGAATTACGACATTCGTCCTCCAGCAGAAGATGAACCGGTTTGTTCCGGAGGAGCAGAAGGGGATTCTTGCTCCTTTTTCTTTACCGCGATGTGATAACCCAATTGGGTGTTCGATTTCCTTTAACCGAGTTTCAAGTAGAAATTCTTAACCACTTGCATATATCCCCCACCCAACTCCATCCCAATGGATGGGGTTTCGTAAAAGCATTTGAGCATTTTTGTGCATATCTGACGCTATCACCTTCTGTGTGTGTCTTTTTTTATTTCTTTCAAGTTGTTTCATGTCGGACCGGCCGTGAACCACCCGAACGGAAGGGATGGGTTACTATTCGTGGTGTTCCGGGTCGTAGGTTGTTTCAAGTGTATACTGAGTCTTTCAAAAATTTCGAAGACCAGTTTTTTAAAGTCTCCGCACATCCTGGTAAAGATGTGTGGTTCCTTAGTAATTATGGTACCGAGGATGTAGAGGGAAAGTTTCCTTTATGCTGGTCGTCTGATCATTTCCAATTTCTCCCCGCAAGCTATCGCTTTAGCGAGTCCGAGTTGAGTCCTTCTGATATCAACACGGCAATTGCCATAGGGAGTTACCTACAATCTCGTAAACCGGCTAGTGTTGCCTCATTGATTTATAAATCCCAAGAAGAGCTTGAAGTGGAATTGAGTATGTTTATCCTTGCATCATTAACTATTTTATGATATTTTGTGGCTGTGATTAACGTTTTCTTTGCAGTTCCCAACATGGCAGGTCAAGCTCAAGATGATTAGCAAAGTAAAAAGAATGATCAACCCAGTTGGTTATCAGTTTTGAGTCGGGGTGTTGCCAGGAAATCTGTGGATTCCCCTAACAAAAAGCGGAAGGCTTCAGAAGTGCACCCCAAAAAACCTCCTGTTGAGAAAACCAAAACAGTTGGTGACAAGACGAAGGGGAAGCCGGATAAGGGGAACCCGATTGTTCCTTCAACGATTCCAGCTGTTATTATGCCTCCACCATCTTCTGGGATTTCCAAGCATGTTCTTTGGAAGTCAGGGATAACTAATCCTCTTCGGGATGCTATCTGCCCTCCTGAAATCTTTTTTAATTCGTCCCCTTTTACTGCTACGCAGATCAAGGAATTGGAAGAAATGGAGATAGGTTGCATGAAAATGTCGGCTATGGTGAGACCTCTATTGTCTTTGAAAAATGAATACCTCTGTACTTTCAATGATTTGATGGCTTGTCAAGTACATAAAGGCAAGGTTATAGCCGATTTGAATTTGGTGAAGGAGGAGAAGGAGAAGGTCGTGGAAGATCTTTCAACGACTAGGGAGGCTCTTGCTAAGCTCCAAAAGGAATATAAAGATCTTAAATCCGTGCATGATTTTAATCATAAATCCTTGACAGAGTTTAAGCTGAAGTTTGAAAGTATTGAATCAAAACTGGAGGATACTGAAGCTACTGCGCGAGCGTACCGGAGCGAGCTGGAAAAGGCAATAACTGGTTCTTTTAAAAACGCTCTTAGCCAACTCCAAGTTGTAAATCCGGATCTCCAATTTGTCACCCACGGCATCCATCCTCAGGCTTATGTGAGTAATGGTGCTATCGTTGGTTGCCCTCTAGAATCCCCGCTGTGCGACTCAACTTCACGTACGAACAGAGGGTGAAGATAAGGTCGTAGTGGAAAAAGGCGAGGAAGCAAGCATTCTTCCACCTTCTGCTTCTTAACAATTTTTGTTTTTTTGAGTATTTTGTTTAGGGCTTTTAAGAGCCTTTTTTGACATGTAATGAATATTGCCGATTTTATATCCGGTTTTCATTTTATAACATGCTATTTTAACCGAAGTTTTGATAACGGATACATTTCGAAAACCCTCATGTTTATATGAGTCTAGTTTATATGACCTGGCCGTGGTCAAAGCATTTAGACAGACTCCAATTTTGCCATTATTCATGACGCATGTTTTTTGACTTAGTTATATAAGCTAAATCTACATATAAAACGCTTCGTCATTTCGGACGTAAATGTATATAAATTTTTTCAAGGTAAAGGGAATCACAGTACCTACCCCTCTTTTTTGAAACCAAAAAATGATGGGCATTTTGACCTGATCAGGGTCATTTTGGCCGATTGCATCTTATACCTTGGTTTGTGTACGATACTAATAACAAATAAGAACAAATCTTTAATAAGAAGTAATTCCTCATTTATTTATTATCAGTTCGAGTATTACATGAATATTGCCAGCATATTTGGCTTTTAAATAAAGTCCATAATAGAGGATAACTTCATCTATAAAACAGCTAAAAGTCTTTTAGCTGTAATATATCTTTAACTTGTCTGCATTCCATGTTCTCTTAATTGCCTTGCCTTCTATTGTTTCCAGAATATAAGCTCCTTTTCCGAGTTTGTGCTGAACTCGGTAAGGCCCATCCCAATTTGCAGCCAATTTGCCTTCACGTGCATTTTGGTTTCCAATATCTGCTCTTCTGAGGACCAAATCGTTGACCTCGAAACTTCTTGGTCGCACCCTCTTGTCGTGCCTGGCCGTCATCTGTTGTT
>JAVKPL010004559.1:0-22309 GCA_032173675.1 Gastrolobium villosum
CGTAGTAGGACCCACCTCAGGTACCAATACGTGGGGTGACTGACTAACTATCCGGGTAACGGTCTGTTAGGTAGTTATACCAAGCATGGGTGGTTGTAGATACCATCATGTAATCGTGGTAGGACCCACCTCAGGTACCAATACGTGGGGTAACTGACTAACTATCCGGGAAACGGTCTTTTCGGGTTCACTCAGACAGTTTCCTGATTAGTGATACCCGGGCATATAAACCCGGAATAGATCTTTTTAACATATACGTAAGAGACTTTTGGGATTTAAAGCATGGACGATATATTACGCTTCGACCGATGGGGATAGTGAGGATTAAATTCGTCATCTCGTGATCACGACTCTCGTATCATGGTAAACAATCAATTCACCCGACAGCTTAAGCTAATAATTAAGTGCATGATGAGTCTTGATGATTTTATGTTATATATCTCTACCTGAGTTCTACACACAAACAAAGTGAAAAAACTTGCATATGCATGCTTAAATTGTTTACCTGTCTTTTCGTTTTGGAACCATAACTCTGGTCAATAACAATGGGATTTTGGACATTCTTCATTGTGAGGTCTTCATAGATAATGTTTTTTGCTTCCTCTGGAGCTGACCCCAACCAGGTTTTGATTCTGGCACCGTTGGTTGTGTTTATGAAGGTGCACTTTGTAACGGTAACACCGTTAACACTTTTCTCCTCTGGTCTCTTACCAAGGCTTCCAACACTGATGCCATGACCGGGGCCGCAGGTAATGTTAGTGATAATAATGTTGCTGGTGGTATGTCCAACGGAAATGCAATCATCGCCGGTTCCAATGATGCTATTAGTAATGGTAATACCATCGCTCGAGCTAATATGCATGCCATCTGTGTTTGGACTGTTTCCGGGTGCCGTTATGTGGAGGTTAGAGAATGAAATGTTGTTACACTTATGAAGATGAAAGTGGAACTGCTTGCTATTTAACGAAGTGATGTCCGTCACGATGGCATTGTTCACTTGATTGATTTTCAGAGACTGCATGCGTATATAATAAAATTGTCACTTGTCAACAAAACATTTAATTTAATTAAGTTTACGAGTTCATTCTTAATTAACGATATGCTTATGAATGAAATGTTATGCTTACAGCTGGGAGTTGAGCACATTGGCCCTTGGTCTTCTTGCAGTCATTTAACGGCCAACTAACGGCTCCTTGACCATCGAAAACTCCTGTGCCATGCATCACCAAGCCGTCAATGTCTTCAAATGTGAACCATTCTGCACTGAAATACTCTGATAAATCTGTTGTGGCTTTAACAGTTCCTATAACTTCAACGGTTATGGGCTTTGGGCTGGTACATGGCCCTGCGAACATAGTTTGGTCAGCACGAAATGTTCCTGCTGGGATTAAAACCGTTGCTGGAACAGTACTATTTTTGCAAGCTGCTCCCCATGCAGCCCTAAATGCCTGCATAACCATACAAAACAGTCATTAAAAACATGTCTTCCCAAATTTTCTACTAAAAAAAGTAACCAACTATTCCAAATTATTAGATGAATGCTATAATAAAGAACTAATTTAACCCAAAAGCTTAAATTGGTGGGTGACACTACATTTAATGGCTTTATATTTATTTGACATGCCCCTCACATGAGCCCCCATTAGGCTTGACGGGTCGATAAAGCATCAGCCTCAGAAACTCTACGATATTTAATTATTAGAATGAGAGACGGTGAGGATTGAACGCGTGATATCATGTAAAAGATCAATTCAACCCAAAAGCTCAAACCGTTAAGTGAAACCTATCAATAGTTGTATAGTATATTTTTCTAACATGCTCTCTCCCAAAGTTTGGATAATATAAAGGGTAAAGTGTGTGTCATTTTAAATGATGTAAAGTTGTGTCATTTTAAGAGAGAGAAATAGATAGATAAAGGAGGAGAGATAGTTGATAAAAAAATAAAGATTTGAGTCCCACTGTTTTGTGAGAGTGAAAGGATATAAGTTGTGTCATTTAAAATGATAAACACTTTTCCCTACTATAAATGTACATTGTCTATATTAAGAAATTCCGTTATTTAACGGACGGTGAAATCAAACTTGTAAGCAGTTAATCACAAAAATTGCAGCCATTTAAACCCAAAAAATAATGTGGCCTTAATTCTCCTTACGTTTATCATATGTTCATGTATTTTACATCTTCTATGTAACAAATAAATTGAGCTCTTATGACGGTTTCAATTTTCCTCCACTATTTCAATCAATAGTTTGATTACTATTTGACCATGCATATGATAGTTCTAAAGGAATTCATTGAATCAAACTTACGTCAATATTGTCAGTCTTGTCATCTGCCACAGCACCGAATTTTTTTACATCGAAAATTGCAGGACCACTATTTTGAAGGAGGCTTCGGCGAGTCCCAATGTTACGCGATGCACCTATCATGCTGCAAGAAAGGAAAGCAATGCCCAAGAAAAAAATGTTCTTTGCCGTAGCCATCGTGTATATATTACCAGCTTGAACCTCTACAGAATTTTAATTAAGGTTTTAAATTGCAGTTTGCGGTTTGATATTACGTTGTGGTTGCCGTTATTGCAACCGAACTGCAATTTAGAACCTTTTGTCTATTATGTGTTGGATGAGTTAAATGTGACTTGAATCTTCGTATTTATACAAGACAACTACCTCATGCTCCTTAGCCCATGAAGTCTATTTTTGGTTATCATCTTCCTATTCGTCGGGATAATGGAAGTTATTAGATTTAGGTTTTCCATATTTAGTATTGCTTTACCCCACATTTAGCTATACAATGATCACTTTCGTCAAAAAAGAAGCTTAAATAATTAGAGTGCGTACCTGGTCACTTCTGAACCCTTAATTTGCAACAAAATCTAAATAGAGTTTATTGTGCAACAAATTGAATATATGATTATATAACGTTCTATCGTTGACTAAAATATTGCAAGCATCAGTCAATGATATGCCTTTTTATAACTCTAATTAGAGATTTTAGTTTAACCACCCAAGAGTTATTGGTCTAGTAACATTTTAGTAAGATCACGTATTTAACCTGTTCAAAGGAAGAGGATGGCATTTTTTAAAGGGCGATCATTCAATAAAAAGGACAGATAACCTATAAGGGCTCGCTTTTTCTACTGTCAATGTAGACAACTTACCTACATTGAGCCCAAAACGACGTCGTTTTGAGGCGAAAATTAATGTATTTTTGTAATTATAATTTATTTCAGGGTTATAATAGTCTTTTTCATTATAATTTTTTAAATTTTTCAACCGAAAATGACGTCGTTTTGGGAGTGAATGTAGATAACTTATCTACATTCACTTTAAAAACATTGAAGCCTTAAATTAAACAACTATATAATATAGATATACCTCCATTAATCTCATCTTTGTTTATTATTTTGAAGTTATTTAAATAATTTTCATTCAAAAATAAAATTAATAAATTATTCGTGTCATATCTGTTATGCATCTGTGCCATGAACCCGGACTAAGGCCCACGTGAGCCGGCTTACCTCATCAACCCGGTAAGAAGGCCCACACTAACAGGCCCATCTCATCAACCCGGAATACCCCATCGAATATTCCCCAATAAATACCTGAAACGGACCGTAGTTATGGAGACGTAATGTTTGATACGTAACCTCCAGTAACGGCCGACAAAGCTATAATGACCCCGCGCCATTACAGCTCAGCCACACCAATTCAAATCAGAGGCAGCCCCTATAAATAAGAGGGCTCCTCGATAATACAACACACTTGATTTTCGATACTTACACACACTATCACCACATTCATATACTTTGTAGTGATCAAGCTAGGCATAGGGATATCTCCTCCGTAGATACCCCTGGTCAAGGCTATACGGTCCAAAGCGATCAATCAACCTGATAAAGGTTGAACATCTCTGTCCACAGGACAGAACAATATCATATTAACCGGATAATAAAAATGTCACTTTATATGTAGAGTTTAGACATGGACACCTCCGTGTTGTGTTCATATTTAGAGTGTTCGTGTTCGTGTTCGTCTTCGTCTTGAATTCGTGTTTACCCAAACACGATCAGCCAACCAAAATTACCACTCCTAAAATGCAAATTGTCATCTCAGTTCATAGATTGATGATTAATCTTCATTTTTACCATGATCCGAAAAAAAACTTATTATGGATTTTTTTTTTAAAGAAGACATGCATGATAGTTTGGCCCTGCGACATAGTTTGGCCAACACGAAATGTCCCCGCTGGGATCAAAACCTTTGCTGGAACAATATTGATTTTGCATGCTGCTCCCCATGTAGCCCTAAATGCCTACATAACCATACAAAATCATTCATTAAACATGTCTTCCCCCTTGAGATATCTCAAATTTTTAATCGGTTCATCGCTTCGTAACTAGTCCGATTCGGGGCATGTTCCGGGATTAAGATTTTAAATCCTTCCCAAAGACGGTACTGAGGAGAATCGACATGCTCTCACCGCCTCATGCTTTAAACATGTCTTCCGTAATCTTCTTTATGGATTTTTTTAAAGAAGACATGCATTTATATTACAAAAGTGTTTTATAAACATAATAAAAATAATTTATATAAGACCAATATTTTATAGATAATTATTATATACATTTCTATCTTTATAATTTTATCTATCTTGACATAAATCTTAATTACATTGTACCAATTGAAAAGTATTAATGTATAAATATTCAATATATTATAGGTTCTTGAAGTATGCTTTTGGATATTATTCACTGATTACTCGACTAGTCTGATTCGAGTCAAATAGGATCAAATGGGCGGCAAAGCTCTTTCTACTAGTTTTTAACACAGCAGCACTCACAAAGACTCAGACTCGAGACCAATGATTAAATCGGAACAAGTCCTTATCAATTAAAGTTTTCTCAAAATACATAATATTTAGTATTCAGGATGAAAATAAAAGTTTATATCTTTATAGGAATTGAATGAAAAAAATAAATTATTTTGAACGTTAACGATACACCGAATATCTCTGTGTAGAGTAACAAAACAACTGTTTGTATTATTACTTCAATGAATATACTAATTGTTTGTATTATTACTTCAATGAATATATTCTGATACACACTTGCTACTATATATATCCCAGCACTTACACAAGTCACGTAAGCTAGCTAACTTACAGAGCATGTTATAATTACTCAGGGCCCTCTTATTCTAATGAACCTAACCTTTGGCCCAAGCTACTGGATGTAGTCCTTGGCCCAAGTTGGATATCCTTTTATCCTAGTCGTTCGTTTCTCTGCAATCAACGCCCTTTCATCCGTGTCATCTGCCCTCCCTTCGAAGGTCACCTTGTCCTCAAGGTTGATATCCGGATAAACCTTGCGAAAATCGACAGCATCTTCCCATGAAGCATCCTCGAGGATTGTTGAGGACCATTGAACCAAGAATTGTTGTTTCAATCTGCCCCTGTCCGACACCTAACGTGAAGCTAACAATGCCACCGGTTGCTGAACAGGTCTATTACCAACACTCAAAGTAGGCAAGGGTTCGAAACTCACCTCATCTTTACCATAAAAAGGTTTCAACAACGAGACATGAAATGTAGGACGTAATAAGCTCCCTGTTGGTAAAGTTAACTTGTAGGCAATTGGGCTAATCATATGCTCAACCAGAAAAAGGCCAAAATATCTCTTAGAAAGTTTGTGGTTAGCTCGTTGTGTTATCTTGCCTATGGCGATCATCTTGTTGCTTCATTCTAAATTCGGCACGTTGGAACTGCAACTTCAAATGATTTAAGAGCTCCTGACGTGGTTGCAACATCATATCCATTGCTTCGACGTTCACTTCCCCCTTCTAATATATGGGAATGAGCGTTGGTAGTTTCCCACATACAGCTTGAAATGGAGACATATTAATAGATGAATGAATCGACGTATTATAATGTAGCTCTGTCCAACCTAAGAATTGAGATAATTTGTTGTTTTGCTCAGCACAAAAAGCCCTTAAATACTGCTCCGCATATCAATTGGTCACCTCGGTTTGTTCATCGGTCTGAGGATGGTAGGCGGAACTCGCCTTCAATTTTGTGCCACTAAGCAGGAAAAGCTAACGCCAGAACTTGCTCATGAAAACAGGATCCCTATCAGACACCAATGATCTCAGCAATCGATGAAGCTTGACAACCATTACACAAAAGAGATAAGCAACTGTGGTTGTGGTGAACGAGGATGCTAATGGAACGAAGTGAGCATACTCAGAAAGCGTATCAACAACAACTAATATGGAATCATACCCAATTGAACGAGGAAGAGATGTTATGAAATCTAACGTCAGATCATCAAACATGGCATCCGAAACTAGTAGGGATTGTAGCAACCCAATAGGAGGTTGAGTCGAGCCCTTAATCTGCTGACAGACAACACACTCACGAACAAAATTTTTAACATCCTTGCGCATATGTTTCCACACGAGAAAAGTTGACAATCGTAAAAAAGTACGCTAAATACCTGCATGGCCGCCCAACGGTGTGCAATGAGCTTCTTTCAACAGAATGGTACGAAAAGGAGAATGTGAGCTCAACAAGCATCTATCCCCATGAAAAATAATACCATCACGTAGACTTAACCGATGATCAACATGTGTACCTTGCTCAATTGATGCATGCATATGTAGCAACTCTGGATCTACTTTTTTTTCCTCTTTTATTTTCTCCCAAATATCCAAGGAAGGTTCTAAACGCAAGGCAAATATAATAGCCTTTTCCTCCTCTGGAAACTGTATGGATAAAGTGTTGGTTTAAACTTTATTCAATTAAAGAAAAATAGAAAAAGAAGTGTCGTTTGGTGAAGGGGTGTGTCCATAGGAATTTGTTAGTGGACATTAATGGTTTTAGAGTTTCTATGAAGTAGTCTTTATTATGCTTAGTTTTCCTAAGTTAGTTATTAGTTTCTGTTAACGCTTTTAAATAGCACCATGTAAACCATTGCAAAGTGGCTTGGCATACACAGTAATAGAAAGAGGTATATTCAGAGACTCGTTTTGTGTGTTTGAGTGTTTGAGAGAAACACCATTAGAGGACCTGTGAATCACAAATTGGTATCAGAGCTTGAGCCAATGGAAAATATGAGTAATAGTCTGCCAGTGCCCCGCCTGACAAAGGTGAACTATGAAAACTGGAGTATCCAAATGAAGGCCCTTCTACGAGCTTATGATAGTTGGGGGTTGGTGCAAAACGGGTTCGTAGAACCTGATACAACGGAAGGATATTCAGCAAATCAACTCAAGCAATTGAGTGTGTTGAGATCAAAGGATGCAGCGGCACTATTTATGATGTTTCAAGCCGTTGAAGGAAGCGGTGGTCTTGAAAAAATTGGAGATGCGACGACGGCAAAGGAAGCCTGGGATATATTGGAGACAACTTACAAAGGTGCGGACCGTGTAAAGCAGGTCCGACTTCAAACTCTAAGAGGAGAGTTGGAGGGGATGAAGATGAAGGAAACCGAAGGAGTGTCGGACTTCATCATCCGGGTTCAAACCGTGGTGAACCAGTTGAAACGAAATGGAGAGGTGCTGACCGACTCCAGAATCGTTGAAAAAATTCTAAGGTCATTGACAGACGATTTCGAGAACGTGGTATGTGCAATTGAAGAGTCTAAGGACTTAGCTACGCTTTCTGTTGAAGAGCTAGCAGGTTCCCTTGAGGCACATGAACAACGCAAGAAAAAGAAGAAAGAAGAGACACTGGAGCAAGCACTTCAGTCAAAAGCAAATATCAAGGATGAAAAGGCACTCTACTCTCAGAATGTCCGAGGTAGAGGTCGTGGTCGTGGACGTGGACGTGGACGTGGAAATGGCCGAGAAGGTCGTGGCCGAGGTCAGGAAGTGAAACACGAAGAAAGAGCCGAGACGAGTCAGCAAAATTGGAGAGGTAGAGGACGTGGTCGAGGTGGAAGAGGCCAATGGACAAACCAATCAAACGTTGAATGTTACAAATGTGGAAAGTATGGACATTATTCAAGAGATTGCAACTCGGACAAGTGTTATAACTGTGGCCGAGTTGGCCATTTCGCTAAGGACTGCCGAGATGAAAGAAGAATTGATGAGGCTTCAAACTTCACTGCAGAAGGAGAAATGAAAGATGGAGTTCTGATGTTAGCTCATGGTGAAACTAGCTCGAAGGTTGAGTCGGAGTGGTACCTGGATACTGGTGCCAGTAATCACATGTGTGGTTACAAACATTTGTTCAAAGAATTGAGAACGGTGGAAGCTGGACATGTCTCCTTTGGAGACGCGTCCAAAATTGATGTAAAAGGCCGAGGTACAATCTGTTTCTTGCAAAGAGATGGACGAATTGGTACAATTCGGGACGTATATTACGTGCCTGAGCTCAAAAGCAATATTCTGAGCATTGGACAATTGATGGAGAAAGGCTACTCGGTTCTAATGACTGACCGAGTTCTGTTGTTGAAAGACAAACAAGGGCGTCTGATAGCCCGAGTTCAGATGGAGAAAAATAGAATGTACAAGCTGAGTCTGAGGAGTATGGAGGTCGGCTGTTTGCAAGCCGAGGTAGAAGATAAAATGTCATTGTGGCATCGACGGTTTGGACACCTTCATTATGGTGGTCTGACCGAGATGATGAAGAAAAATATGGTGGTGGGACTGCCAAAGCTTAACTCTGAAGGAAATTTTTGTGAAGACTGCGTATTGGGAAAACATGCGAGGAGCCCATTCCAAAGGATGGCGAGATACCGAGCTAGGCAGCCTCTGGAATTAATTCATACCGACCTGTGTGGACCAATTACACCAGGGTCATTCAGTGGCAAGAAGTATTTTGTCACGTTTATTGATGATTTTAGTCGAAAGACTTGGGTGTATTTTTTGAAAGAAAAATCCGAGGTGCTAGAGGCATTTAGGAACTTTAAAGTGATGATAGAAAATGGTACTGGGAGGTACATCAAGTCGGTCCGATCAGACCGAGGTGGGGAGTACGTGTCAACAGCTTTCAAGAAATACTGTGAAGAACATGGGATAAGACGGTTCCTGACCGCACCGTACTCGCCCCAGCAGAATGGAGTAGCTGAAAGAAAGAACCGGACTATCCTGGATATGGTCCGATCTATGTTAAAAACAAAAAACATGCCAAAAGAGTTCTGGGGAGAAGCTGTACAATGTGCAGTGTATGTGCAGAACAGATGTGCACATTCAAATTTGAATGACAAGACTCCACAAGAAGCATGGAGCGGATTGAAGCCCTCAGTGGGTCATTTTAGAATCTTTGGGAGTGTTGCTTATGCACACATACCGGATCAGTTGAGGACAAAACTAGATGATAAAAGTAAGAAATTTGTGTTTATTGGTTATGATGAGAAGACGAAGGGATATAAGTTGTTGGATCCCGTTAGTAAAAAGGTGCTGGTTAGCCGAGATGTGAAAGTGAATGAAGAAGATGTTTGGGACTGGAACAGTCCATCAGGGGATAATGTGGAACCCGGAAATAGATCAATTGAGGTCAAACAACCTTCGACCCATATCCCTGCAAATCCTGAAGTTTCTGATGGTGAAGAAGAGTTGAGACAACCAAGGATGAGGAGTCTACAAGATCTGTATGATTCCACCAGTGAAGCACACCTGGTATGTTTGTTAGCAGACTCTGAGGAAGTGAGTTTTGAAGAAGCAATTCGAAATGTGAAGTGGCAATCAGCCATGGAAGAGGAAATTAAAGCAATAGAAAAGAACAAGACGTGGGAGTTAGCCGAGCTACCCAAAGGAAGTCGGCCCATTGGTGTGAAATGGGTGTATAAAAGGAAAATGAATGCTAAAGGGGAGATCGAAAGATATAAAGCCCGGCTAGTGGCGAAAGGGTATAGACAGAAGGCCGGCATTGACTATGACGAGGTGTTCGCACCCGTAGCAAGAATGGAGACTATCAGGCTGTTAATTTCTCAAGCAGCCCAGTTCGGATGGCCGATCTATCAGATGGATGTGAAGTCGGCATTCTTAAATGGAGTACTCGAAGAGGAGGTGTATCTGGAACAACCTCCGGGATTCATGAAAGCAGGACAAGAAAGAAAAGTGTTGAGACTGAAGAAAGCTCTGTATGGGTTGAAGCAGGCCCCAAGAGCCTGGAACACAAGAATTGACAATTACTTCAAGAAAGATGGATTTGAACAATGTCCGTATGAACATGCACTCTATGTGAAGAAAAAGGGAAGTAAAATTCTACTTGTTGCTCTATATGTTGATGATCTGATTTTCTTGGGTAATGATGAAGAGATGATTCAAGATTTCAAGAATAAAATGACGAAGGAGTTCGAGATGACGGATCTTGGTCTAATGAAATATTTTCTTGGTTTGGAGGTCAGACAAGACAAATCTGGGATTTTCGTTTCTCAGGAAGCCTATGCAAAAGGAATTTTAGAGAAGTTTAAAATGAGTCATTGCAACCCGGTTTCAACCCCTATGGAACCCGGTGTTAAACTTTCAAGATATGATGGAGGTGAAAAGGTAGATCCGAGTGTTTATCGGAGTCTAGTTGGAAGTCTGAGGTACTTGACATGTACGAGACCGGATCTGTGTCTGAGTGTTGGAATAATAAGCCGATTTATGGAAGAGCCGAGCTATACTCATTGGAAGGCGGCAAAGAGAATTTTAAGATATGTTCATGGAACAATCTCACAAGGACTTCATTACTCGAAGTCGGACAAGTACAAACTGACAGGATATTCGGATAGTGATTGGTGCGGAGATGTTGATGACAGGAAGAGCACGGCTGGCTATGTATTTTTCATGGGAAACACGGCATTCACGTGGGTGTCAAAGAAGGAACCTATTGTGACTTTATCTACATGCGAAGCCGAGTACGTTGCTGCTTCCTGGTGCGTTTGTCATGCAATTTGGCTGAGAAATTTATTGAGCAAGTTGGAGCAAGAGCAAGTCGGTTCAACTGAAATCCGAGTTGACAATAAATCCGCGATCGAGTTAGCAAAGAACCCGGTCAACCATGAAAGAAGTAAACATATTGATGTGAGGTTCCATTTCATCCGAGATCAAGTCAAAGAAGGAAAGGTGGAGCTCACTCATGTTGCAAGCCGAGATCAAGTTGGAGATATTTTCACAAAGCCCCTGCCGACGTTGTTGTTTGAAAATTGCAAGAAGAAGATGGGAATGAAAGACGGTAGAGATATTAAAGTTTAAGGGGGAGTTTTGTTGGTTTAAACTTTATTCAATTAAAGAAAAATAGAAAAAGAAGTGTCGTTTGGTGAAGGGGTGTGTCCATAGGAATTTGTTAGTGGACATTAATGGTTTTAGAGTTTCTATGAAGTAGTCTTTATTATGCTTAGTTTTCCTAAGTTAGTTATTAGTTTCTGTTAACGCTTTTAAATAGCACCATGTAAACCATTGCAAAGTGGCTTGGCATACACAGTAATAGAAAGAGGTATATTCAGAGACTCGTTTTGTGTGTTTGAGTGTTTTGAGAGAAACACCATTAGAGGACCTGTGAATCACATAAAGCATCCGCTACGATATTTGACATATTCAATGGTAAAATTATACCTCATCAACTTATAGAGGTATTTTTGTTGTTCTGTTGTCTGCACTGTCTGACGCAACAATTCTCTCAGACTCTGATGGTCTGTCTGACGCCATCATTTAATGGCTTCCTTGATAGCGTACAATTCACGAACATAAGCAGTGGAGGCTGTTATCCTTGGACCTAACTTCTTACTAAAATAGGAGATGGGTTTTCCATCTTGTAATAACACAGCTCGAGCTCCCACATTTGAAGCATCATCTCCACTATCAAGGGTGAAGAAAAATCAGGTAGTTGTAATATTGGTGTGGATGACATAGCCATTTACAAAGCTGCAAATGCAGATGCAGCCTATGAAGTCCACACAATATCCTCATGTTTTAATAACTCTGTAAATGGATGTGCTATCAAAGCATAACCTTAACGAACCGTCTGTAGTATCCAGTTAAGCTGAGAAAAGCTCGAAGCTACTTAATGGATTGGGGGGTTGGCCAGTTCATCATTGCAGAAATCTTCTTGGGATCAGCCTTAACCCCACTGCTAGTTACCACATGTCCCAAGTAAGAAATTCCTTACACATCAAACTCAAATTTGCTAAGTTTAACATAGAAATAATTCTATAGTAGACACTGTAATGCCATATCGAGATGACCCACACGCTCTTCCAATGAGGAACTATAGATCAACACATCATCAAAAAACACCACAATGCATTTCCTTAAGTATGGTCAAAAAAATTTATTCATGGAAGCTTGAAATGTTAGAGGAACATTTGTGAGGCGAAAGGGCATCTCCAACTCGTAATGACCTTCATGTGTTCTAAAGGTCGTCTTATGTAAGTCCTTATTTTATGATATCCCGAGCGCAAATCGAGCTTGCTAAACACCTTTGCATTGAACAATTTATCCAATTGTTCCTCTACGGTAAGTATTTGTGAACACCTAATTTTGTCCCAAACATTTAAAAATGACAAAAATAAAAATCTAAATTGTTAACCTCTATTTTCTTAAAAAGAAAAAGAAAAAAAGATTTAAAAAAAGAAAAGAAAATTAAAAGAGAGTATATTTCTTTTTATCATTTATAATTAGCTTATATTAAAAAATGAAAAAAAAAACAAAAAAAAAAAACTAAAGAGTGATCAAAGTATAGCATGCTAAAAATGACCTGCCCCCCACAGTTGAAGAAGAAAATGAAGGAGTTTAATGCTATTAGACAAATTTAAGCCCAAATTGGAAACAAGCATTTAAATATTGGGGAAAGACTTTGGAGATAAAACATCAAAATAGCGAAACCAGGGAAGTCTCTGCATAAAGGAAGAGAAGCATGCTTGAAGCAGGTTGACCACCAATAAAAAAGAAGGAGCCTAACTGCATGGCGAAGGAAGACAAAAGGAATGGATTTTTGGCTCTATAAGAGCTATTGAGTCTCAAGGTTTGAGGGGGGATTTTGGAGGGGAAGCAGGGAAGAAGCTTAAAAATAGAGAAGAAATGGAGTTAGAAAAAAAAAAGGGTTAGTTGGGGTTGGAGATTTTAGGGGAAATCGGACCTAGAAGAAGTTGTAAAAGAGAGGGTTCTTCTGAAACCAAATAAAGAGAGCTCTACTCCAAAGAAGGGAGGTTGAAAGAAAAAAAAAAACAGAGGCAAGAAGCGGAAGAAAAAAAAGCATTCATCTCCATCATTCCATCCTCAACATCCTTCACCACAGTCTTCTTCACCGTAGGATACCCAAAAATAAATAAATAATGTGAACATGCCTCCAAGCATCTCAAAGAAAAAACATACACCACCATAGTGATGGTAACCGCCAACCAAAGCCAAGATACCAGCCACCTCCTTGCTACAAGTTTCCAACAATTGTAACCCCTTATTTGAAACTGCTCTCCAATAGCCGTCGCTGGTCAAACTTGAGGTGCCGTGGAGCCACTATACTGGATCTAGTCAAGACATCTTCCTTATTATTCAAAGTCGAAACTACTGCACTAATCGTTAGCGTCTCTCCCTTATGTTTCTATTTTGATTTGTGCAGTTCTGATCTTCCTATTTTATTTCATGTTATTTTTTATTTTGTTTTATTTAGATTAATAAATATTAGGTAGCTTATTTTTTATGTTTCTATTTTGATTTGTGCAGTTCTGATCATCCTATTTTATTTCATGTTATTTTTTTATTTTGTTTTATTTAGATTAATAAATATTAGGTAGCTTATTTTTGCACAGCCATATCACGTCAATTTGACTTTGCTAATTCCAAGTGTGCAGCTTTGTAGTTTTTTTAGAAATAATCTTAATATATAGAAAGGAGAACCAAACTTTGGAAACTTTGCTGACGTGTCACTTCCTCCTCAAATCTCAGCTTTATGTTCACACTGGAGATAGTTTGAAAAGTTACTTCTTTTGGAAATATTTTTTATTTCGTAAATAAAAAAATTCTACAAAAAAGGAGAGTTTCTTTTAAATCATTATAAAACACTTAGTGGCACACAGCTGTAATTAGACTAATGTGTCAGGGGTGCAGTGGAATTAAGTTTCCACCATTCCCTGCGCATAATTAGACTCCCGAACCTTTGATCTAAAATTTTAAAGACCAATTTGCAATAAAAGGTTTTCCAATTTTTTCCAAAGTAAATAAAATTAGTGGCGACTCCGTTGTTTTAATTATTTAA
Source organism: Gastrolobium villosum (assembly GCA_032173675.1). Taxonomy (NCBI): domain Eukaryota; kingdom Viridiplantae; phylum Streptophyta; class Magnoliopsida; order Fabales; family Fabaceae; genus Gastrolobium; species Gastrolobium villosum. Next base: position 14,182 of record JAVKPL010004559.1, read on the forward strand.
ATTTCGGGTCGTTACAGTATCAGAAATGCATCTTTAATAGTCACGGAGTTTCAGGCCCGATAATTGATACACGTTCTCCATATGTTGTCTTGCTTTTTAATTAGCAAAACTGGAGATGAGAAAGCACTATGGCTTTGCTGGATCCACCCATTTGCTAATAAGTTTGAGACTTGTCTCTTAATTTTTGTTTTTTGATGGTTGGGATACCTATAAGGTTTAACTTTCACCAACTGTGATTCATCTGTCAAGTGGATAGCATGAACCACCTCTCGAAAAGGTGGTAATGACCGTGGTATATCAAATACCAATTGACATCTAAGCAACGTATTCCACAAAGTCTCAAGCACCTTATTTTTCAATAGTTGTAGTTCAGAGGTTACCTGGATCTCCTTTTCTTGCACCAGTAAAGAGTGGCATGTTGTATTTGCCAACTCCTCATATTGTCCATGGCTCAGAGGTTTCACCCCTTTCAAAGTAATGCATGTATTTTTCCAGGAAAATTCCATAGAGAGCTTTGCATAATTGTGAGTAACCTTCCCCAAAGTAATCAACCATTGCATACCAAGTACTATGTTGAGATCACACAAATCTATTTCAAAATCGTAGCCCTGGATCCATAGTTGTACCTAACAACAGTGCTTCTCACATAACAAAAATTCGCCATTGCCCATAAGCACACGCATTTTAGTTGCACGCACCAATGGCAATTCAAGTTCCTCAACTAACTCTCTGTGGATGAAACTGTGGGCGCTCCCTGAATCGATCAATACTAGTATTTTCTTATCATGCACAATCGTTATTAATGTTAAAGAACGAGCGTCAACCTTCACATTTAGGGAATGCAGAGAATCTCCTCATCTTGTTCTTCTTCAGACTCAACCCTCCTCCCCCACCATTATAAGCATTTTTGTCTTACAACGATTTTTCGAAGTCCACTTCTCATCGCATGTATAACACAACCCCAACTCTCATTTCTTTAGTAGCTCTTCAGACAATTTCTTCACTGGCAAGGTGTGCGAAGCTGATACCACAAATGGCTTCTCTGTTGATTCGTCTGTTGAATTGACCACTGAAGGTTTGGGAAAAAACTTCTTTGGCTAACTAGTCATCGAAGAGCGTAATTCTCCATGATTACTGTCATAGGCTATTGTTAGCTGCATAGCTTGATGTAGTGAAGATGGCCAACAAAATTGTATCTCACCTTGAAGGCCTGGTTGTAAACCAACAATGAAAAGTGTCATTAACAGGTCATCGCTGACATTGGAAACCTAATTCAGCAACCTTTGAAACTCAGCCGTATAATTTGCTAAAGAGCCGATTTGCATCAACTTAGCTAGTAACCCTCGAACATCTTTGTAATTGGACGGACCAAAATGCTTGCGAACGGCGCGAACAAATTCTTCCCAAGATTGAACTGTGCCACTATTGAAGACCCATTGAAACCAATCTGCTGCCACGCCCTCCATTCTTAACCCCGCAAGCTCCACCTTCAACTGTGCTGGAACTTGTTGAATCTTGAAAAATAGTTTTGTCTTAAAGATCTAAGAATTGGGTTCTTTTCCATCAAACTTTGGTATATCTAGTTTCACAAACCATAACACATGTCGAGGATCCTTCACATTCCAAGTTTGGGATGAACACCAGATTGTTGTTGAGGTGGGCCATCGCTAGGAGTACTTTCCGAAGACTTTCTGGAAACAGAGGGTAAAATTTAGCGAACATTACTTTGTAATTCAAGAAACGTAGCCTCCATGGATATCAACAATTGCTCAATTCGCTAACTATTCTGGTTATTCTGCTCGCAATATTGCAAAAATTCCTCTGCAAACTCCTGAAGCTTCATGTTGCCAATGGAGTCAGCAATCTTGAATCCACCGCGTGAAAGCACCAATTGATACACAAAATATCTCTGCTTAGAGTAACGAACTAACTATTTGTATTATTACTTCAATGAATATATTCTGATGCACACTTGCAATTATATATATCCCATTGCTTACACAAGCCACGTAAGCTAGCTAACTTTACGGAGCTTGTTACAATTACACAAGGCCCTCTTATTCTAATGAACCTAACCTTTGGCCCAAGCTACTAGATGTAGTCCTTGGCCAAAGTTGGATATCCTTTTATCCTAGCCGTTAGCTTCTCTGCAATCACTGCCCTTTCATCTGTATCAATTAAAAAATACAATTTAATATAAATAAATTATCCATACGTTTAACTCCCTTCCTAAACTCAAGATCAATTCACTCATCGATGTCACTTGAATTTTAATTCAATGTTAATGGTATTTGATTTGAATGTTATGGACATCATTGGAACTAGCTAATTAACACTCTTCACCAACACATCTTTATTCAATATTCAGTACCTGCAGTATTTTTTTTCTTTCAATAATGCTTTTTTAAATATTAATTGTGACTTGTACATATCTGAAACAATATGATTAAAATGAGTTTTAAGTAAAAGATATAGATTTAATTATTATCATATTAAAAAAAATGGAATACTTTAAATGAACAACGTAAATTAATATGTTAGAAAGATTACTTTAAAAAACTGCTAACACAAATAATGATTAGTACCATGTGTAAGCATTTAATCATTGATTCATGTTCAACAGTAATCATTCAAGAACATGAAAAGATCTTTAGAATTCATGGTTTTCACATAAAGTGTACCTTTCTCCATGAGTGCGGAAGAACTTTGATGGTGGAATACTTTCTCTAAGCCTTAACCCTTTTACCGTTCTTGTATCTTCTTTGATAGGGATTTGATACAACCTTTCTGGGCAGACTCAGATGGAACTTTTTATTTCTGTCAGATACTCCCTTCACAGAAACTGACCATATAACTTCTATGTAACTGCACCTATCAGCAGTTACACTTTAAGTAACTTCCCTTTAATAGCCAAAATTACCATAATGCCCTTTTTATTAATTAAATCAATTGACACATAATATTACACATGAGACAAATAGTTTTACATTCTCCCACTTGGCTCATGTCATGAGGTGTCCCTTCATGATTTAATCAATACTCATTATAATGCGCATTTACTAGGCTAAGGTTCCGTACATTGACCTCATCATAATTCATTATTAGAAATAAAATCAACAAGAGTCATGGCGGTTGTATGCTATCGAGTCGGCATAATCCCTTCCATGTACCACTATATTGACTCTTCTTCCTAACATGATACTTTAATAGGAAGTATACATTATGTCCAACAATAATGTCTTCATAACGGACCATAAACATTTTCAATATCATCACATATACTTGCATGCATTCATAAATTGAAAATAAGACAATAACAGAAACATATATTCATTAATGAGCTCAGAGTGTCAATACTTAATACATAACAATAATTGTCATCATTCATTAGCTGACATAATGCCCATTCTACATACATGACCAGTAAATGTCTTGGGCGGTAATCCCTTCGTCAAGGGATCAGCTATCATAAGATCGGTGCTTATATGCTCTATAGACACTCTTTGTTTCTGAACCTCTTCTTTAACGGCAAAGTACTTTAATTCCATATGTTTAGCACCTTTGGAATACTTGTCGTTTTTAGAAAAGAAGACTGCTGCGGAATTATCACAATAAATTTTCAGCGGCTTTTCAATATTGTCGACCAATTCAAGCCCTGAAATAAAGTTCCGTAGCCATTTAGCCTGAATTGTGGCTTCAAAGCATGCCACAAATTCAGCTTCCATAGTGGACGCAGCAATTACAGTCTGCTTCGCACTTTTCCATGATATAGCTCCTTCAGCTAAAAGATACAGGTAACCACATGTAGACTTTCTTGTGTCTACGCATCCTGCAAAATCTGAATCTGTGTATCCAATCACTTCAAGGTTGTTAGACCTTCTATAAGTAAGCATGTGACCTTTAGTTCCTTGCAAATATCTCAGTACTTTCTTTGCAGCTTTCCAATGATCCATACCGGGATTACTTTGGTATCTACCCAACATCCCAACTGCAAAGCTAATATCTGGTCTCGTACAAGTCTGAGCATACATTAAACTCCCAACTAATGATGCATACGGAATGGCATCCATTTCTTTTCGTTCCAATTCACTTTTAGGACATTGCATGAGACTAAACTTATCTCCTTTCTGAATTGGAACTGGAGATGATGAGCAGTTCTCCATTCTGAATCTCTCTAGAACTCTATTAATATATGCTTTCTGAGACAAACCTAACAGTCCTTGTGATCTATCACGGAATATTTCTATTCCTATCACATAAGCTGCCTCGCCCATATCTTTCATTTCAAAGTTACTAGAGAGAAACTTCTTAGTCTCATTTAAAAGACCAAGATCATTAGTTGCCAGCAAAATATCATCAACATACAGAATCAATAATATAAACTTGCTCCCACTGATCTTCAGATATATACATCGATCAACAATGTTTTCTTTAAATCCAAAGGAAACAACAGTATCATTAAACTTAAGGTACCATTGCCGTGAAGCTTGTTTAAGTCCGTATATTGACTTTTTAAGTTTGCACACCATGTGCTCTTTACCCTTTTCTATGAACCCCATTGGTTGGTCCATGTACACATCTTCATCTAAATTTCCATTTAGAAAGGCAGTTTTCACATCCATTTGGTGTAACTCTAGATCATAATGAGCCACCAATGCCATAATAATTCTTAAAGAATCCTTCTTTGAAACTGGTGAAAAAGTTTCTTTATAGTCAATGCCATCTTTCTGAGTGAATCCCTTTGCAACAAGTCTGGCCTTGTAACGTTCTAAGTTACCATGAGAGTCACGTTTGGTCTTAAAGACCCATTTACAACCAACTCTCTTACACCCTTCTGGTAACTCAACAAGATCCCAAACCTTGTTCTGTTCCATAGATTTCAACTCATCTTTCATAGCATCTAACCACTTATCACCATTTTCTCCATTCATGGCTTGTGAAAACGTTACTGGATCATCCTGAATACCCATGTCAAAATCAGACTCTTGTAGATATACCACATAATCATTAGAAATAGCAGGTCTCTTTTCTCTTTGAGATCTTCTTAATGCTATCTGTTGTGGTTCTTCTACTATGGGTTCATTCGGTTCATTAACAATGATTTCTTCATGAGTAGTGGGATCATTAACTTGTCCTTCATTATTATTGATTGGTTCAATAGCATAAGGAACAATAACTTTACTAGAGCTACAAGTCAATGGAACTTGTATTCTCACTTCATGAATATCCACTTTACGTGGTGTTTCACTCCCACTAACTTCACCATTCTCAATGAACCTTGCATTTCCAGATTCAATAATCCTTGTAGTATGATAAGGACAGTAAAATCTATACCCTTTCGATTTTTCTGGATAACCAATGAAATAACCACTGATTGTCCTTGCATCCAGTTTCTTTTCTTGCGGATTGTAGTATCTAATTTCTGCCTGACAACCCCAAACATGCAGGTGTCTTATACTAGGTTTCCTTCCAGTCCAAAGTTCAAAAGGAGTCTTTGGAACTGACTTACTAGGAACCCTATTCAATACATACATGGCAGTTTTTAGAGCATAAGTCCACAATGAAACGGGTAAAGAAGAATTACTTAACATACTCCTAACCATATCCAGTAAGGTCCTATTACGCCTTTCAGATACACCATTTTGTTGCAGTGTACCGGGCATTGTGTATTGAGCACAAATACCACGCTTTTCCAGAAATTTAGCAAATGGGCCCGGATGTTGTCCACTTTCATCATACCTTCCATAATATTCACCACCCCTATCAGACCTGACAATCTTCACATTTCTGTCTAATTGCCTTTCAACTTCATTAATATAAATCTCCAAAGCATTTGCAGCTTGAGACTTATCATGCAGCAAATAGACATAACCATAACGTGAATAATCATCAATAAAAGTGATAAAATATTTTTCTTTATTGAAGGCATTAACATCAAACGGACCACATACATCAGTGTGTATAATTTCAAGAAGCTGTGTGCTCCTTGTGGCTCCTTTCTTTGTGTGTTTTGTTTGTTTTCCTTTAATACAATCCACACAAACATTTAAATCAGTAAAGTCTAAATCCGGAAGGATTTCATTATTTACCAATCTTTTCATCCTTTCTTTGGAAATATGTCCCAAACGTTTGTGCCACAAGTATGCGGAACACTCATTAATTAAGGTACGTTTAGTACCAACATTATGATGCAGAGTCATAAGTGTTTCAGCATACAGATTATCAAGACATAATTTATATAATCCATCACATAAAGTACCATTACCAATCAAATGATTGTGCTTGTACAAACTGAAACTACCACTACCAAATTTAAAAGAGTATCCAGCAACATCAAGTTTGGAAATTGAAACTAAATTTCTAGATATACTAGGTACATAAAGAGTTTCACATAAATCCAAATGATATCCACTGTCGAGAATTAAACGGTAAGTCCCAACAGCTTCCACCGGAACTTTCACTCTATTGCCCATAAAGACAAACTTTTCATTTGGCCTTGTGGTTTGGGTCATAAGGAATCCCTGCATTGTATTAGAAACATGAGTAGTACAACCAGAATCAATCCACCAAGTATTATAAGGAACTTCAGCCAGGTTTGATTCATAACATACATAAGCACTAGGCTTACCTTTCTTTTCGAACCAAGCCTTACGTTTCAGGCAATCCCTTTTGAAATGCCCTTCCTTTTTACAGAAATGGCACCTCATCTTTGCATTACTTTCCTTTTTGTGGATTTTAGAAGAAGAGGCCTCATCAACTTTAAGGGGTCCTCCTCCTCCTCCTTTCTTCTCATGCTTCTTACCTTTATTCTTTTCAGCTCCTTGATGCTTTACATAATTGATGGAATGAGCTCCCTGATTCTTAAGTCTGGTTTCCTCCTGAACTAACATACTGTGCAATTCATGCACATTCCATTTGTCTTTCATGGTATTATAGTTCATTTGGAAAGGACCATACTCAGACGGTAATGAGTTCAATACGAACTGCACCAGGAAGTTCTCATCCACATCCATTCCCAATGCTTTTAATTTTGCCGCAATACTTGTCATTTCAATAACATGCTCATGCATAGTACGCGAACCATCAAACTTCATGGTGGTCAGTGTACTCATAAGTGTCCCAGCAAGAGACTTATCAGCAGTTTGGGAGCGCTCTTCCACAAGTTTCATCATTTCGATGGCACTTTCAGTTTGTGGAAGAGCTGACTTAATGTTGCTTGCTATGCTCATTTTCATGTACATCAAACTTAATCTGTTGGATCTTTCCCAGTTCTTAAAATGGTTCCTTTCATCCTCAGTGCTTTCAGGAGTAATAGCACCAGGTTCCTCTTCTCTAAGAGCCAAATCCATGTCCATTACCCCAAGGTAAAATTGGATTTGCTCTTTCCATTCAGAGAAGTTCAGCCCATTAAAAACTGCAACAGTTGAGAACATGGAATGTGTGGCAACAGGTACTGCAAGGAATAATATTTAAAACATTAATGCTTTGAGTCATACATGTCACATACTAACATACTTCACAGATTCAAACATACTAACTTCAATGCATATCAATGTTCACCTTTGGGGATCCATTAACATACAACATTAACTGTAATGATGTTATATAAATTTCACATAATTTGGCAATGATGCATACCCCTATCATAAATATTTGTCATCTTTGGATGTCCAAATGTGAGGAAATATGCCAACAATACCAACATCCATGTTCATTTTATAAAACAAATAACCAACCTTTGGGTTGATCCCCAACTGTTCTATAATAATGAACTTCAATATACCACAACCAGAAAATTATTTCATACTATTCATAGCATCACAGTCATGGTAATTGAAATAAAATCATAATATTTGAAATTAAAATAACTCTTCAAGATTTGGCCACTTTGGTGACTAACAAATCTATCATAATTAATTTCAAAACTTTAATATTTCATAAACAATAATAGGATTAAATTTTTTCACATTTAATTTTAATCCAACCATATCACATAATTATTTAAATCAATATGAAAATCATAAAGATATACCCAAAATTCAAGTGCAATCAACACGGGAAAAAATCTGGCTTTTATTACTTGAACAAAAATCGCAAATCATGCCCGCTGTGAAACCATTCAAAGTTT
>JAVKPL010004560.1:0-10000 GCA_032173675.1 Gastrolobium villosum
GCATTTCATGACTAAAACAGTGGCATTTTAATCATGGAAACAGTGGCATTTCATGACTAAAACAGTGGCATTTTAAGCATGGAAACAGTGGCATATGATGGCTTAAAACAGTGGCTTGGGCATATATGTAAAACAGTGGCATATAATGTGCAGAAACAGTGGCATTTATGTGCAGAAACAGTGGCATGTAATGTGCAGAAACAGTGGCATATATGTGCAGAAACAGTGGCATGCAGAAACAGTGGCTTTTAGGTGCAGAAACAGTGGCATGTAATGTGCAGAAACAGTGGCATATAATGTGCAGAAACAGTGGCTTTTAGGCGCAGAAACAGTGACATTTTAATGTGATTTTGAGGGACCGAAACAGTGGCATTTTATCTACAAAACAGTGGCACATCAAACCGAAACAGTGGCACATTTCTTCTTTAAAACAGTGGCCTAATACAAAACAGTGGCATATAATTTTAAGCATAACCATGAGACTTTTACTCTACAACTCATGCATACAAATCATCATAAAATGGCTCCATACTTATACTTTAATCATGCTCAACCAAGGATCCAAAGCAACACATATACAAGGAGACATTCAAGCATACATACATGGCTACACAAAGAAAGAGTTCAAAGTTCAAAGCCTACCTCTTGTAGCACACCCTTCAAAGTCAAGAATCACACCACCTTCTAGCTTCACTACACACAAGTCCACACTTCCTAGGAGGTTCTATGCGCAACAAGGTGAGGAACAAGGCTAGCACTAGCTTGGTGTATGGTTGAGGTGAGGGAAGGTGAGTTGTCTTTAGCAAAGTCTTCTAGCTCCAAGGAGGCTTGTAGGTTCGGTTAAGGGAGTGAGGGAGTGAGGGAGTGAGGAGGAGGAGAAGAGGAGTTGGCTGCACAAAATGAATGGGGACAGCCCACCTCTTGTGCGCATATTTATAGGGAAAGAGAGGAGAAGTTGCTATGATTATCCATCATGAAAAATTCTGATTGCTTGAGGGGATGGGGCTGCATACAAGGCTGAATCAAGCAAAGGGTTTGCTTCTAAGCTTACTCTATTTACATGCAAGGATGAAGGAGTGATATGTTCAGATTTGGTGCTGTCCAAGTCAGAGAAATTTTCTGCACAATTGACCAAGGTATGCGCAAAATGGAGTGGAAAGGAAGTGTCATGAGCACATGCAAGAGCTTTGCTAAGTCAACAAGTAAAACAACCATGTGGCAGCCCAAAAATCTGCACTTAGGCAGCCTTGGTGCGCAATGATGAGGGGGAAAGAGGTGCAGTTTTGTGACAGCCCAAATTCAGATTTTGGAGCTGCACAAAATGATGAAAATGCAGCCAAAAATCCTCTTATGATGCATGTGAAAACAAGGCAGGTTTGACTCATGATGGGCTGCAAAAGCTTGCCAAAAAATCTGCACAATGCAGTCTAATGATGGAAGTGTAAGAGGGTTCTCCAAGTCAACAAGTTAGGCAATTTGTGTCATAAGAAAAATCTGCACCAAAGCCCCTCCCATGTGCGCCTAAATGGGGAAATATGCAGCCTAAAATCATGCTCAAAGGTACATGTGTCTTCCATGCAATGAGGTTTAAATCAAGTTATGCATAATCAAGGTGAGGTGGCGGTTTAACAAGGCAAAATGACAGATTTCAAGGTCCTAAATCACCCTTACTTGTGCGCAAGATTGAGTGGTAGAAGGGTTGCCATGTTAAGGTTTCTTGGTACACAAGGCATCCATGTTGGGCAAGGCTTAGGGAAGTAGGTGTGGGTCTAACCATGGGCTGAACTTGATGGATTCACAAGCCATCCTTGGGCCATTGGCCTCACACACAAAAGGATCCATTCACACAAGTCCACTAGCAACAAGTCCACACACACACACTAGCCCACTACCAAAGTCCAATGAACACTAAGGTCCTATAACACATACTCACATTACTTATATGATTAAATTCACATGTCTACATATGTACCCTCCTATGATTTAATTTAATTAATTACCTTAGTCTTATCCAAGGATAAAGGTCAACCAATTCACAAGCCATTACACATAAACCATACATCCGAATTCTACACACACATAGCATATAATACTTATGTATTTTACTAATTATGCGGGATGTTACACATCCCCACCAATCCTCTTCATTGATCTGAATAACATAACTCCACAAATAACAGTCTCATTACTTTATAACTGACTCATTAATCATTGATATGAATAACATAATTCCACACATAACAGCCTCATTACTTTATAACTAACTCATTAATATCATCCAAGTTTCATCCCGCATCGCAATCCTCTTCATTGATCTGAATAACATAACTCCACACGTAACAGCCTCATTACTTTATAACTGACTCATTAATCATTGATATGAATAACATAACTCCACACATAACAGCCTCATTACTTTATAACTAACTCATTAATATCATCCAAGTTTCATCCCGCATCGCAATCCTCCATTGATCTGAATAACATAACTCCACACGTAACAGCCTCATTACTTTATAACTGACTCATTAATCATTGATATGAATAACATAACTCCACACATAACAGCCTCATTACTTTATAACTAACTCATTAATATCATCCAAGTTTCATCCCGCATCGCAATCCTCTTCATTGATCTGAATAACATAACTCCACACGTAACAGCCTCATTACTTTATAACTGACTCATTAATCATTGATATGAATAACATAACTCCACACATAACAGCCTCATTACTTTATAACTAACTCATTAATATCATCATACAAAGCTTCATCGGTGCATCTGCCACAATAACTGTTAACATAACTCCACACATAACAGCCTCATTACTTTAACTAACTCATTAATATCATCAAGTTGTAAGCGAACTCAATCAACGAAAGATAACATAACATAACTCCACACGTAACAGCCTCATTACTTTATAACTGACTCATTAATCATTGATATGAATAACATAACTCCACACATAACAGCCTCATTACTTTATAACTAACTCATTAATATCATCCAAGTTTCATCCCGCATCGCAATCCTCTTCATTGATCTGAATAACATAACTCCACACGTAACAGCCTCATTACTTTATAACTGACTCATTAATCATTGATATGAATAACATAACTCCACACATAACAGCCTCATTACTTTATAACTAACTCATTAATATCATCCAAGTTTCATCCCGCATCGCAATCCTCTTCATTGATCTGAATAACATAACTCCACACGTAACAGCCTCATTACTTTATAACTGACTCATTAATCATTGATATGAATAACATAACTCCACACATAACAGCCTCATTACTTTATAACTAACTCATTAATATCATCCAAGTTTCATCCCGCATCGCAATCCTCTTCATTGATCTGAATAACATAACTCCACACGTAACAGCCTCATTACTTTATAACTGACTCATTAATCATTGATATGAATAACATAACTCCACACATAACAGCCTCATTACTTTATAACTAACTCATTAATATCATCCAAGTTTCATCCCGCATCGCAATCCTCTTCATTGATCTGAATAACTTAACTCCACACGTAACAGCCTCATTACTTTATAACTGACTCATTAATCATTGATATGAATAACATAACTCCACACATAACAGCCTCATTACTTTATAACTAACTCATTAATATCATCCAAGTTTCATCCCGCATCGCAATCCTCTTCATTGATCTGAATAACATAACTCCACACGTAACAGCCTCATTACTTTATAACTGACTCATTAATCATTGATATGAATAACATAACTCCACACATAACAGCCTCATTACTTTATAACTAACTCATTAATATCATCCAAGTTTCATCCCGCATCGCAATCCTCTTCATTGATCTGAATAACTTAACTCCACACGTAACAGCCTCATTACTTTATAACTGACTCATTAATCATTGATATGAATAACATAACTCCACACATAACAGCCTCATTACTTTATAACTAACTCATTAATATCATCCAAGTTTCATCCCGCATCGCAATCCTCTTCATTGATCTGAATAACTTAACTCCACACGTAACAGCCTCATTACTTTATAACTGACTCATTAATCATTGATATGAATAACATAACTCCACACATAACAGCCTCATTACTTTATAACTAACTCATTAATATCATCCAAGTTTCATCCCGCATCGCAATCCTCTTCATTGATCTGAATAACATAACTCCACACGTAACAGCCTCATTACTTTATAACTGACTCATTAATCATTGATATGAATAACATAACTCCACACATAACAGCCTCATTACTTTATAACTAACTCATTAATATCATCCAAGTTTCATCCCGCATCGCAATCCTCTTCATTGATCTGAATAACTTAACTCCACACGTAACAGCCTCATTACTTTATAACTGACTCATTAATCATTGATATGAATAACATAACTCCACACATAACAGCCTCATTACTTTATAACTAACTCATTAATATCATCCAAGTTTCATCCCGCATCGCAATCCTCTTCATTGATCTGAATAACATAACTCCACACGTAACAGCCTCATTACTTTATAACTGACTCATTAATCATTGATATGAATAACATAACTCCACACATAACAGCCTCATTACTTTATAACTAACTCATTAATATCATCCAAGTTTCATCCCGCATCGCAATCCTCTTCATTGATCTGAATAACTTAACTCCACACGTAACAGCCTCATTACTTTATAACTGACTCATTAATCATTGATATGAATAACATAACTCCACACATAACAGCCTCATTACTTTATAACAAACACATTAATATCATCCAAGTTTCATCCCGCATCGCAATCCTCTTCATTGATCTGAATAACTTAACTCCACACGTAACTACCAATCATGTCTATACTCTTCAATTAAATTTCTACATGCCTAAAGTAAATATTTCCTTTAGTCGTAATTCTATATATTCTCTAAGTTAGACCCATCCAATTCTATGGAAAACTATGTAATTTAAAGACAAGACAACCACTTCATACAATTCGAATTTGATATGAATGCTTTACCCCTAAATGCAAGTTATGTAATTTCCTAACTATGCTCATGTTACACGCCCGATGGGAATTGCGATTCAAGGCGTCCCGCAATCCTCCGCCTTGATCGGGAATAACATAACACACGTGCTCATTACTTTATAACTGACTCATTAATCATTGATATGAATAACATAACTCGCACACATAACAGCCTCATTACTTTATAACTAACTCATTAATATCATCCAAGTTTCATCCCGCATCGCGCCAATCCTTTTCAATTGATCTGAATAACGATGACCAATTGTGCGTCAACGGTTCCTCAGTACTAGGTTGAATTACTATTGCGACACTGTCATCAGTAGGGTAAAACTAACCTGTCTCACGACGGTCTAAACCCAGCTCACGATCCCTATTGGTGGGTGAACAATCCAACACTTGGTGAATTCTGCTTCACAATGATCTGAATAACATAACTCCACACGTAACAGCCTCATTACTTTATAACTGACTCATTAATCAGTTATATGAATAACATAACTCCACACATCAGCCTAATTACTTTATAACTAACTCATTAATATCGATAGGCCACGCTTTCATCCCGCATCGCAATCGTATTCGTACTGGAATAACATAACTCCACACGTAACAGCTTTTACCCTTTTGTTCCACACGACATTAATCATTGATATGAATAACATAACTCCACACATAACAGCCTGCATTACTTTATAACTAACTCATTAATATCATGACAAGTTTCATCCCGGCATCGCAATCCGGCCTTGATCTGAATAACTTAACTCCACACGGAATAGCCTAAAATAACGTTATAACTGACTGGTATTAATCATTGATATGTTTCCACTCCCACTTATCCTACACCTCTCAACTCATTTCACAAAGTCATTAATATCATCCAAGCTCAACCCGCATCGCAATCCTCTTCATTGATCTGATAACATAACTCAACCCGTTCCCTCATTACTGTTATAACTGACTCATTAATCAGGGATATGAATAACATAACTCCACACATGCAGCGTCATTAATTAGATATAGGTAACTAACTCATTAATATCATCCAAGTTTCATCCCGCATCGCAATACTCTTCATTGATCTGAATAACATAACTCCACACGTAACAGCCTCATTACTTTATAACTGACTCATTAATCATTGATATGAATAACATAACTCCACACATACCAGCCTCATTACTTTATAACTAACTCATTAATATCATCCAAGTTTCATCCCGCATCGCAATCCTCTTCATTGATCTGAATAACATAACTCCACACGTAACAGCCTCAGTACTTTATAACTGACTCATTAATCATTGATAAGAATAACATAACTCCACACATAACAGCCTCATTACTTTATAACTAACTCATTAATATCATCCAAGTTTCATCCCGCTTCGCAATGCCTACATTGTTCCATCGACCAGAGGCTGTTCACACTAACAGCCTGATTACTTTATAACTGACTCATTAATCATTGATATGAATAACATAACTCCACACACACCACGCGACGTCATTACTTTATAACTAACTCATTAATATCATCCAAGCCGTTTCCCGCATCGCAATCCTCTTCATTGATCTGAATAAGATAACTCCACACGTAACAGCCTCATTACTTTATAACTGACTCATTAATCATTGATATGAATAACATAACTCCACACATAACAGCGATTCCCTTTATAGTGCGCGCTCATTAATATCATCCAAGTTTCATCCCGCATCGACTAACCCATGTGCATTGCCGTTGAATAACTTAACTCCACACGTAACAGCCTTCAAATTACTTTGAATAACTGACTCATTACCATCATTGATCTGAATAACATAACTCCACACATCGCGCCCCGGGTTTTTATAACTGACTCATTAATATCATCCAAGTTTCATCCCGCATCGCAATCCTCTTCATTGATGAATAACATAACTCCACACGACAGCCTCATAGGTCGCGCTTTATAACTGCCATCCATTAATCATTGATATGAATAACATAACTCCACACATAACAGCCTCATTACTTTATAACTAACTCATTAATATCGACCAACACCCTTTGTCGCTAGGTTAGCGCGCAGTCATTGATCTGAATAACATAACTCCACACGTAACAGCCTCATTACTTTATAACTGACTCAATTAATCATTGATATGAATAACATAACTCCACACATAACAGCCTCATTACTTTATAAAACTCATTAATATCATCCAGGGTTTGCATCCCGATGCATCGCAATCCTGTTTCATGCCCACTGTTTTTAAGGAAACTCCACACGTAACAGCCTCACTGTTTTTAAGGAAACTACCATTGAATAACATAACTCCACACATAACAGCCTCATTACTTTATAAAGAACAATCACTGTTCATCTGCTCACTGTTTTAACATAACTCCACACGTAAACAGCCTCATTACTGTTTAACTGACTGTATTAATCATTGATATGAATAACATAACTCCACACATAACAGCCTGTATTACTGTTTTGCTCATTAATATCATCCAAGTGTGTGCTCGCACTGTTTCATTGATCTGAATAAATAGCCACTGTAAGCCTGATTACTTTGTAACTGACTCATTAATCATTGATATGAATAACATAACTCCACACTGCTGTTTGGTAATATTTAAGGCACACAAAGGTAAGTGTCAGGCGATATTGCCTATTGTGACTATTGACTACTGGTATAAAATAACTCCACATAATGCTCATATGCCGTAAAATATTTAATCCATTATGATGATAGGAAACTGCCAAAAATGTGCCGTGATGGCTATATGATTATGAGGTAAAGACGTTATGTGGCAATAACGCATATGAAAGGTATATAAGCATGCTCCACACATAACAGCCTTTTACTTTGTGTGTCAAATCATTGATATGAATAACATGTATCACACATCATATAGCCTCATTGTTTATAACTAACTCATTAATATCATCCATGTTTCATCCCGCATCGCAATCCTCTTCATTGATCTGAATAACTTAACTCCACACGTAACAGCCTCATTACTTTATAACTGACTCATTAATCATTGATATGAATAATATAACTCCACACATAACTGCCTCATTACTTTATAACTAACTCATTAATATCAGGCAAGTTTATATCGCAATATATGAATTGATCTGAATAAGGAAATAACTCCACACGTAACAGCCTCATTACTTTATAACTGACTCATTAATCATGTGATATGAATAACTGTTATAACTCCACACATGCCACACCTGGGATTACTTTATAACTAACTCATTAATATCATCCAAGTTTCATCCCGCATCGCATTCTTCATCTGATGTTTTGCTGAACATAACTCCACACGTAACAGCCTCATTACTTTATAACTGACTCATTAATCATTGAATGAATAACATAACTCCACACATAACAGCCTCATTACTTTATAACTAACTCATTAATATCATCCAAGTTTCATCCCGCATCGCAATCCTCTTCATTGAAAATAACATAACTCCACACGTAACAGCCTCATTACTTTATAACTGACTCATTAATCATTGATATGAATAACATAACTCCACACATAACAGCCTCATTACTTTATAACTAACTCATTAATATCATCCAAGTTTCATCCCGCATCGCAATCCTCTTCATTGATCTGAATAACTTAACTCCACACGTAACAGCCTCATTACTTTATAACTGACTCATTAATCATTGATATGAATAACATAACTCCACACATAACAGCCTCATTACTTTATAACTAACTCATTAATATCATCCAAGTTTCATCCCGCATCGCAATCCTCTTCATTGATCTGAATAACATAACTCCACACGTAACAGCCTCATTACTTTATAACTGACTCATTAATCATTGATATGAATAACATAACTCCACACATAACAGCCTCATTACTTTATAACTAACTCATTAATATCATCCAAGTTTCATCCCGCATCGCAATCCTCTTCATTGATCTGAATAACATAACTCCACACGTAACAGCCTCATTACTTTATAACTGACTCATTAATCATTGATATGAATAACATAACTCCACACATAACAGCCTCATTACTTTATAACTAACTCATTAATATCATCCAAGTTTCATCCCGCATCGCAATCCTCTTCATTGATCTGAATAACTTAACTCCACACGTAACAGCCTCATTACTTTATAACTGACTCATTAATCATTGATATGAATAACATAACTCCACACATAACAGCCTCATTACTTTATAACTAACTCATTAATATCATCCAAGTTTCATCCCGCATCGCAATCCTCTTCATTGATCTGAATAACATAACTCCACACGTAACAGCCTCATTACTTTATAACTGACTCATTAATCATTGATATGAATAACATAACTCCACACATAACAGCCTCATTACTTTATAACTAACTCATTAATATCATCCAAGTTTCATCCCGCATCGCAATCCTCTTCATTGATCTGAATAACTTAACTCCACACGTAACAGCCTCATTACTTTATAACTGACTCATTAATCATTGATATGAATAACATAACTCCACACATAACAGCCTCATTACTTTATAACTAACTCATTAATATCATCCAAGTTTCATCCCGCATCGCAATCCTCTTCATTGATCTGAATAACTTAACTCCACACGTAACAGCCTCATTACTTTATAACTGACTCATTAATCATTGATATGAATAACATAACTCCACACATAACAGCCTCATTACTTTATAACTAACTCATTAATATCATCCAAGTTTCATCCCGCATCGCAATCCTCTTCATTGATCTGAATAACATAACTCCACACGTAACAGCCTCATTACTTTATAACTGACTCATTAATCATTGATATGAATAACATAACTCCACACATAACAGCCTCATTACTTTATAACTAACTCATTAATATCATCCAAGTTTCATCCCGCATCGCAATCCTCTTCATTGATCTG
>JAVKPL010004560.1:20000-21912 GCA_032173675.1 Gastrolobium villosum
GCCTCATTACTTTATAACTAACTCATTAATATCATCCAAGTTTCATCCCGCATCGCAATCCTCTTCATTGATCTGAATAACATAACTCCACACGTAACAGCCTCATTACTTTATAACTGACTCATTAGTGAGGCATCGGGTGCGCCGCGTCAGGCACCAAATCCAGCACCTCCCCAGGCACCATCCGCTGCACCACGCTGGGCATCAGGTGCGCCTCGTCAGGCACCAGGAGCGCCACGCCTGGCACCGGGTGCGCCTCGTCGGGCACCATCCGGGGCACCACGCCTGGCACCGGGTGCGCCTCGTCGGGCACCATCCGGGGCACCACGCCTGGCACCGGGTGCGCCTCGTCCGGCACCATCCGGGGCACCACGCCGGGCATCCGGGGCACCACGCCGGGCATCAGGTGCGCCTCGTCAGGCACCATCCGGTGCACCACGCCGGGCATCAGGTGCGCCACGCCTGGCGCCTCGTCAGGCACCATCCGGTGCACCAGGTGCGCCATGCCTGGCGCCATCCGGTGCGCCACGCCTGGCGCCGGGTGCGCCTCGTCAGGCACCAGGAGCACCACGCCTGGCGCGCCAAGTGAAGCATCCGGTGCACCTCGCCTGGCACAGGGTGCGCCGCGTCAGGCGCCAAGTCCTGCACCTCCCCGGGCACCACCCTCGCCGGGGCACCCAGTCAAGCATCCGGCGCACCACGTCGGGGCACCCAGTCAAGCATCCGGCGTCTAGTGACTGGGTCTGTGACCCAACATGACTTAAGACCAGGACCGGCATGGAGAGTCATGGTCGTTGGCGCTGGGCAAGACAAGTTCGTGACTCGATACCCGGCAGCACGAGCATCACCCGGGACTTAGCCGCGGGAAAAT
Source organism: Gastrolobium villosum (assembly GCA_032173675.1). Classification (NCBI taxonomy): domain Eukaryota; kingdom Viridiplantae; phylum Streptophyta; class Magnoliopsida; order Fabales; family Fabaceae; genus Gastrolobium; species Gastrolobium villosum. The sequence continues at coordinate 20,872 of JAVKPL010004560.1, forward strand.
ATCTGTCCCGTTCCTAACCTCAGAATAAGAAACATGTGAACTATTTGGGGATGGGAGGGACGAATCGAAGCGACAAGGGCTGAATCTCAGTGGATCGTGGCAGCAAGGCCACTCTGCCACTTACAATACCCCGTCGCGTATTTAAGTCGTCTGCAAAGGATTCTACCCGCCGCCCTGTAACACCCACTCTTGTATGCATCCAAGAGGGTTGTTTGCTAGATCGTATTAGAGTTTCAGCGGTATGGAACCCATTAGCAAGATGAAATCATTATCAATCATAGGAAATTTCAATTTATCAAACGCTTTGCTGAATTTTCGATACTTTTCAGAAAACTTTGCTGTCTTATAAAATCCGTATAAAATCGAATTCAGATGCGATAAAAAATATTTCAAGCTTCTGAAAAACTAGACACCCGGGGCGTCGCACACATATAAATTATGCGCGATTCGGAGGTGAATAGCCCCACGGAACAGAACGCTGAAGATGCTTGCGAATTCTGTTCGTTTTCTGTAAAACCGGTTGTAAAGCGAAGCTTATTAAAATTTGTACAGGTTTCGTATAAAATAAAATCAGCACAGTTTGAAAGTACATTCTCGGGGCTTCGCGTGCATATAAAATAATAGAAAATCGGAGTTCGTTTGCCCCTTGAACATGCCCCGTAAAGTACCGGTAAAACTGTTAAAATTCGATACTTAAAGAAACGTTCAAAAACCCTTTTCACAAAACATTTCCAAAACAGTCACTGCTCATAAAAAGAATCAAACCAAAATAGAAGATGATAAAGTCTACAGTCATCCAGTATTACCAAAATATTAAGCATTACAGTCATCCAATCAATTAAACAGTATCAGTGAAAGTCCATGCATCAGCAAGCAACAGCAAACATCACTCCTTCAAATGCTTTTTCGTCCTCCTGCCATTTAGGAAAATAGCAGCCCCAAAAGGGGTGAGAATAATCCCAGTAGTGTGGCAACAAAACCAGTAATATAACAGTATTAACTAGGCACAAAATCATAAACAGTCACTTCAACATATCCTTG
>JAVKPL010004561.1:0-22192 GCA_032173675.1 Gastrolobium villosum
TGCCGTCAAAAATTTTCGACGGAATCCATTTTCGTCAAAAATCTTCTACGGAATCCATTTTCAGTCGAAAAACTTCACAAAATCAATTTCTTTTGCATTTATTTTATTCATCCGTTTTCGACGGAATTTGTTTTCCGTCGAAAAACTTCACAAAATCAATTTATTTTGCATTTATTTTATTCATCCGTTTTCGACGGAATACATTTTTCGTCAAAAATCTTCGACGGAATACATTTTGCGTCGAAAAACTTGATAAAATCAATTTCTTTTGCATTTATTTTATTCATCCATTTTCGACGGAATTCTTTTTCCGTCAAAAATCTTCGACAAAATCAATTTCTTTTGCAAAAACTTTATAAAATAAATCCGTTTTCGAAGGAATACATTTTCCGTCAAAATTTTTCGACCTGATCCCCTTTCCGTCGAAAAACTTCTCAAAATCAATTTCTTTTGCATTTATTTTATTCATCCATGTTCGATGGAATTTATTTTCCGTCAAAAATCTTCGACGTAATCCATTTTCCGTCAAGAATCTTCACAAAATCAATTTCTTTTGCATTTATTTTATTCATCGTTATCGACGGAATTTGTTTTCCGTCGAAAAACTTCACAAAATCAATTTCTTTTCCATTTATTTTATTCATCCATTTTCGACGGAATACATTTTTCGTCAAAAATGTTCGACGGAATCCATTTTTCATCGAAAAACTTCATAAAATCAATTTCTTTTGCATTTATTTTATTCATCCGTTTTTGACGGAATTTGTTTTTCGTCGAAAAACTTCAGAAAATCAATTTCTTTTGCATTTATTTTATTAATCCGTTTTCGATGGAATTCATTTGCCGTCAAAAATTTTCGACGGAATCCATTTTCCGTCAAAAATCTTCTACGGAATCCATTTTCAGTCGAAAAACTTCACAAAATCAATTTCTTTTGCATTTATTTTATTCATCCGTTTTCGACGGAATTTGTTTTCCGTCGAAAAATTTCACAAAATCAATTTGTTTTGCATTTATTTTATTCATCCGTTTTCGACGGAATACATTTTTCGTCAAAAATCTTCGACGGAATACATTTTGCGTCGAAAAACTTGATAAAATCAATTTCTTTTGCATTTATTTTATTCATCCATTTTCGACGGAATTCATTTTCCGTCAAAAATCTTCGACGGAATACAATTTTCGTCGAAAAACTTGATAAAATCAATTTCTTTTGCATTTATTTTATTCATCCGTTTTCGACGGAATTCATTTTCTGTCAAAAATCTTCGACGAAATCCATTTTCCATCAAAAATCTTCTACGAAATTCATTTTTCGTCGAAAAACTTCAAAAAATCAATTTCTTTTGCATTTATTTTATTAATCCGTTTTCGACGCAATTCTTTTTCCGTCGAAAAACTTCACAAAATCAATTTCTTTTGCATTTATTTTATTCATCCGTTTTCGACGGAATACATTTTCGTTTTCGTTGGAATTCATTTTCCGTCAAAAATCTTCAACGGAATCCATTTTCCGTCAAAAATCTTCACAAAAACAATTTCTTTTGCATTTATTTTATTCATCCGTTTTCGACGGAATTTGTTTTCCGTCGAAAAACTTCACAAAATCAATTTCTTTTGCATTTATTTTATTCATCCGTTTTCGACGGAATACATTTTCGTCAAAAATGTTCGACAGAATCCATTTTTCATCGAAAAACTTCATAAAATCAATTTCTTATGCATTTATTTTATTCATCCATTTTCGACGGAATTCATTTTCCGTCAAAAATCTTCGGCGGAATCCATTTTCCGTCGAAAAACTTCACAAAATCAATTTCTTTTGCATTTATTTTATTCATCCGTTTTCGAAGGAATTCATTTTCCATCAAAAATCTTCGACGGAAACCATTTTCCATCAAAAATCTTCTACGGAATCCATTTTCCGTCGAAAAACTTCATTTTCGACGGAATTCATTTTCCGTTAAAAATCTTCACAAAATCAATTTCTTTTACATTTATTTTATTAATCCGTTTTCGACGGAATACATTTTGCGTCGAAAAACTTGATAAAATCAATTTCTTTTGCATTTATTTTATTCATCAATTTTCGACGGAATTCATTTTCTGCCAAAAATCTTCGACGGAATACATTTTTCGTCGAAAAACTTCATAAAATCAATTTCTTTTGCATTTATTTTATTCATCCATTTTCGACGGTATTCGTTTTCCGTCCAAAATCTTCGACGAAATCCATTTTCGTCGAAAAACCTGACAAAATCAATTTCTTTTGCATTTATTTTATTCATCCATTTTCGACGGAATCCGTTTTTCGTCAAAAAACTTCACAATATCAATTTCTTTTGGTTTTATTTTATTCATCCATTTTCGATGGAATCCATTTTCCATAAAAAATCTTCGACGGAATCCATTTTCCGTCAAAAAACTTTACAAAATCAATTTCTTTTGCATTTATTTTATTCATCAGTTTTCGACGGAATCCGTTTTCCGTCGAAAAACTTCACAAAATCAATTTCTTTTGCATTTATTTTATTCATCCATTTTCGACAGAATACATTTTTCATCAAAAATGTTCGACGGAATCCATTTTTCATCGAAAAACTTCATAAAATCAATTTCTTTTGCATTTATTTTATTCATCCGTTTTTGACGGAATTTGTTTTTCGTCGAAAAACTTTAGAAAATCAATTTCTTTTGCATTTATTTTATTAATCCGTTTTCGATGGAATTCATTTGCCGTCAAAAAATTTCGACGGAATCCATTTTCCGTCAAAAATCTTCTACGGAATCCATTTTCAGTCGAATAACTTCACAAAATCAATTTCTTTTGCATTTATTTTATTCATCCGTTTTCGACGGAATTTGTTTTCCGTCGAAAAATTTCACAAAATCAATTTGTTTTGCATTTATTTTATTCATCCGTTTTCGACGGAATACATTTTTCGTCAAAAATCTTCGACGGAATACATTTTGCGTCGAAAAACTTGAGAAAATCAATTTCTTTTGCATTTATTTTATTCATCCATTTTCGACGGAATTCATTTTCCGTCAAAAATCTTCGACGGAATACAATTTTCGTCGAAAAACTTGATAAAATCAATTTCTTTTGCATTTATTTTATTCATCCGTTTTCGACGAAATTCATTTTCTGTCAAAAATCTTCGACGAAATCCATTTTCCATCAAAAATCTTCTACGAAATTCATTTTTCGTCGAAAAACTTCAAAAAATCAATTTCTTTTGCATTTATTTTATTAATCCGTTTTCGACGCAATTCTTTTTCCGTCGAAAAACTTCACAAAATCAATTTCTTTTGCATTTATTTTATTCATCTGTTTTCGACGAAATACATTTTCCGTCAAAAATCTTCGACCGAATCCATTTTCCGTCGAAAAACTTCACAAAATCAATTTCTTTTGCATTTATTTTATTCATCCGTTTTCGATGGAATTCATTTTCCGTCAAAAATCTTCAACGGAATCCATTTTCCGTCAAAAATCTTCACAAAAACAATTTCTTTTGCATTTATTTTATTCATCCGTTTTCGACGGAATTTGTTTTCCGTCGAAAAACTTCACAAAACCAATTTCTTTTGCATTTATTTTATTCATCCGTTTTCGACGGAATACATTTTCGTCCAAAATGTTCGACGGAATCCATTTTTCATCGAAAAACTTCATAAAATCAATTTCTTATGCATTTATTTTATTCATCCATTTTCGACGGAATTCGTTTTCCGTCAAAAATCTTCGACGGAATCCATTTTCCGTCGAAAAACTTCACAAAATCAATTTCTTTTGCATTTATTTTATTCATCCGTTTTCGACGGAATTCGTTTTCCGTCAAAAATCTTCGACGGAATCCATTTTCCGTCGAAAAACTTCACAAAATCAATTTCTTTTGCATTTATTTTATTCATCCGTTTTCGAAGGAATTCATTTTCCATCAAAAATCTTCGACGGAAACCATTTTCCATTAAAAATCTTCTACGGAATCCATTTTCCGTCGAAAAACTTCATTTTCGACGGAATTCATTTTCCGTTAAAAATCTTCACAAAATCAATTTCTTTTACATTTATTTTATTAATCCGTTTTCGACGGAATACATTTTTCGTCGAAAAACTTGATAAAATCAATTTCTTTTGCATTTATTTTATTCATCAATTTTCGACGGAATACATTTTCCGTCGAAAAACTTCACAAAATCAATTTCTTTTCGATTTATTTTATTCATCCATGTTCGATGGAATTTATTTTCCGTCAAAAATCTTTGACGGAATCCATTTTCCGTCAAAAATCTTCACAAAATCAATTTCTTTTGCATTTATTTTATTCATCCGTTTTCGACGCAATTCTTTTTCCGTTGAAAAATTTCACAAAATCAATTTCTTTTGCAATTATTTTATTCATCCGTTTTTGACGGAATTTGTTTTTCATCGAAAAACTTCAGAAAATCAATTTCTTTTGCATTTATTTTATTAATCCGTTTTCGATGGAATTCATTTGCCGTCAAAAATTTTCGACGGAATCCATTTTCCGTCAAAAATCTTCTACGGAATCCATTTTCAGTCGAAAAACTTCACAAAATCAATTTCTTTTGCATTTATTTTATTCATCCGTTTTCGACGGAATTTGTTTTCCGTCGAAAAACTTCACAAAATCAATTTATTTTGCATTTATTTTATTCATCCGTTTTCGACGGAATACATTTTTCGTCAAAAATCTTCGACGAAATACATTTTGCGTCGAAAAACTTGATAAAATAAATTTCTTTTGCATTTATTTTATTCATCCATTTTCGACGGAATTCATTTTCCGTCAAAAATCTTCGACGGAATACAATTTTCGTCGAAAAACTTGATAAAATCAATTTCTTTTGCATTTATTTTATTCATCCGTTTTCGACGGAATTCATTTTCTGTCAAAAATCTTCGACGAAATCCATTTTCCATCAAAAATCTTCTACGAAATTCATTTTTCGTCGAAAAACTTCAAAAAATCAATTTCTTTTGCATTTATTTTATTAATCCGTTTTCGACGCAATTCTTTTTCCGTCGAAAAACTTCACAAAATCAATTTCTTTTGCATTTATTTTATTCATCCGTTTTCGAAGGAATACATTTTCCGTCAAAATTTTTCGACCTAATCCCCTTTCCGTCGAAAAACTTCACAAAATCAATTTCTTTTGCATTTATTTTATTCATCCATGTTCGATGGAATTTATTTTCCGTCAAAAATCTTCGACGTAATCCATTTTCCGTCAAGAATCTTCACAAAATCAATTTCTTTTGCATTTATTTTATTCATCCGTTATCGACGGAATTTGTTTTCCGTCGAAAAACTTCACAAAATCAATTTCTTTTCCATTTATTTTATTCATCCATTTTCGACGGAATACATTTTTCGTCAAAAATGTTCGACGGAATCCATTTTTCATCGAAAAACTTCATAAAATCAATTTCTTTTGCATTTATTTTATTCATCCGTTTTTGATGGAATTTGTTTTTCGTCGAAAAACTTGAGAAAATCAATTTCTTTTGCATTTATTTTATTAATCCGTTTTCGATGGAATTCATTTGCCGTCAAAAATTTTCGACGGAATCCATTTTCCGTCAAAAATCTTCTACGGAATCCATTTTCAGACGAAAAACTTCACAAAATCAATTTCTTTTGCATTTATTTTATTCATCCGTTTTCGACGGAATTTGTTTTCCGTCGAAAAATTTCACAAAATCAATTTGTTTTGCATTTATTTTATTCATCCGTTTTCGACGGAATACATTTTTCGTCAAAAATCTTCGACGGAATACATTTTGCGTCGAAAAACTTGATAAAATCAATTTCTTTTGCATTTATTTTATTCATCCATTTTCGACGGAATTCATTTTCCGTCAAAAATCTTCGACGGAATACAATTTTCGTCGAAAAACTTGATAAAATCAATTTCTTTTGCATTTATTTTATTCATCCGTTTTCGACGGAATTCATTTTCTGTCAAAAATCTTCGACGCAATCCATTTTCCATCAAAAATCTTCTACGAAATTCATTTTTCGTCGAAAAACTTCAAAAAATCAATTTATTTTGCATTTATTTTATTCATCCGTTTTCGACGCAATTCTTTTTCCGTTGAAAAACTTCACAAAATCAATTTCTTTTGCAATTATTTTATTAATCCGTTTTTTACGGAATTTGTTTTTCATCGAAAAACTTCAGAAAATCAATTTCTTTTGCATTTATTTTATTAATCCGTTTTCGATGGAATTCATTTGCCGTCAAAAATTTTCGACGGAATCCATTTTCCGTCAAAAATCTTCTACGGAATCCATTTTCAGTCGAAAAACTTCACAAAATCATTTTCTTTTGCATTTATTTTATTCATCCGTTTTCGACGGAATTTGTTTTCCGTCGAAAAACTTCACAAAATCAATTTATTTTGCATTTATTTTATTCATCCGTTTTCGACGGAATACATTTTTCGTCAAAAATCTTCGACGAAATACATTTTGCGTCGAAAAACTTGATAAAATAAATTTCTTTTGCATTTATTTTATTCATCCATTTTCGACGGAATTCATTTTCCGTCAAAAATCTTCGACGGAATACAATTTTCGTCGAAAAACTTGATAAAATCAATTTCTTTTGCATTTATTTTATTCATCCGTTTTCGACGGAATTCATTTTCTGTCAAAAAATTTCGACGAAATCCATTTTCCATCAAAAATCTTCTACGAAATTCATTTTTCGTCGAAAAACTTCAAAAAATCAATTTCTTTTGCATTTATTTTATTAATCCGTTTTCGACGCAATTCTTTTTCCGTCGAAAAACTTCACAAAATCAATTTCTTTTGCATTTATTTTATTCATCCGTTTTCGACGGAATACATTTTCCGTCAAAAATCTTCGACCGAATCCATTTTCCGTCGAAAAACTTCACAAAATCAATTTCTTTTGCATTTATTTTATTCATCCGTTTTCGTTGGAATTCATTTTCCGTCAAAAATCTTCAACGGAATCCATTTTCCGTCAAAAATCTTCACAAAAACAATTTCTTTTGCATTTATTTTATTCATCCGTTTTCGACGGAATTTGTTTTCCGTCGAAAAACTTCACAAAATCAATTTCTTTTGCATTTATTTTATTCATCCGTTTTCGACGGAATACATTTTCGTCAAAAATGTTCGACAGAATCCATTTTTCATCGAAAAACTTCATAAAATCAATTTCTTATGCATTTATTTTATTCATCCATTTTCGACGGAATTCATTTTCCGTCAAAAATCTTCGGCGGAATCCATTTTCCGTCGAAAAACTTCACAAAATCAATTTCTTTTGCATTTATTTTATTCATCCGTTTTCGAAGGAATTCATTTTCCATCAAAAATCTTCGACGGAAACCATTTTCCATCAAAAATCTTCTACGGAATCCATTTTCCGTCAAAAAACTTCATTTTCGACGGAATTCATTTTCCATTAAAAATCTTCACAAAATCAATTTCTTTTACATTTATTTTATTAATCCGTTTTCGACGGAATACATTTTGCGTCGAAAAACTTGATAAAATCAATTTCTTTTGCATTTATTTTATTCATCAATTTTCGACGGAATTCATTTTCTGCCAAAAATCTTCGACGGAATACATTTTTCTTCGAAAAACTTCATAAAATCAATTTCTTTTGCATTTATTTTATTCATCCATTTTCGACGGTATTCGTTTTCCGTCCAAAATCTTCGACGAAATCCATTTTCGTCGAAAAACCTGACAAAATCAATTTCTTTTGCATTTATTTTATTCATCCATTTTCGACGGAATCCGTTTTTCGTCAAAAAACTTCACAATATCAATTTCTTTTCGTTTTATTTTATTTATCCATTTTCAATGGAATCCATTTTCCATAAAAAATCTTCGACGGAATCCATTTTCCGTCAAAAAACTTTACAAAATCAATTTCTTTTGCATTTATTTTATTCATCAGTTTTCGACGGAATCCGTTTTCCGTCGAAAAACTTCACAAAATCAATTTCTTTTGCATTTATTTTATTCATCCATTTTCGACAGAATACATTTTTCATCAAAAATGTTCGACGGAATCCATTTTTCATCGAAAAACTTCATAAAATCAATTTCTTTTGCATTTATTTTATTCATCCGTTTTTGACGGAATTTGTTTTTCGTCGAAAAACTTTAGAAAATCAATTTCTTTTGCATTTATTTTATTAATCCGTTTTCGATGGAATTCATTTGCCGTCAAAAATTTTCGACGGAATCCATTTTCCGTCAAAAATCTTCTACGGAATCCATTTTCAGTCGAATAACTTCACAAAATCAAATTCTTTTGCATTTATTTTATTCATCCGTTTTCGACGGAATTTGTTTTCCGTCGAAAAATTTCACAAAATCAATTTGTTTTGCATTTATTTTATTCATCCGTTTTCGACGGAATACATTTTTCGTCAAAAATCTTCGACGGAATACGTTTTGCGTCGAAAAACTTGAGAAAATCAATTTCTTTTGCATTTATTTTATTCATCCATTTTCGACGGAATTCATTTTCCGTCAAAAATCTTCGACGGAATACAATTTTCGTCGAAAAACTTGATAAAATCAATTTCTTTTGCATTTATTTTATTCATCCGTTTTCGACGAAATTCATTTTCTGTCAAAAATCTTCGACGAAATCCATTTTCCATCAAAAATCTTCTACGAAATTCATTTTTCGTCGAAAAACTTCAAAAAATCAATTTCTTTTGCATTTATTTTATTAATCCGTTTTCGACGCAATTCTTTTTCCGTCGAAAAACTTCACAAAATCAATTTCTTTTGCATTTATTTTATTCATCCGTTTTCGACGAAATACATTTTCCGTCAAAAATCTTCGACCGAATCCATTTTCCGTCGAAAAACTTCACAAAATCAATTTCTTTTGCATTTATTTTATTCATCCGTTTTCGATGGAATTCATTTTCCGTCAAAAATCTTCAACGGAATCCATTTTCCGTCAAAAATCTTCACAAAAACAATTTCTTTTGCATTTATTTTATTCATCCGTTTTCGACGGAATACATTTTCGTCCAAAATGTTCGACGGAATCCATTTTTCATCGAAAAACTTCATAAAATCAATTTATTATGCATTTATTTTATTCATCCATTTTCGACGGAATTCGTTTTCCGTCAAAAATCTTCGACGGAATCCATTTTCCGTCGAAAAACTTCACAAAATCAATTTCTTTTGCATTTATTTTATTCATCCGTTTTCGACGGAATTCGTTTTCCGTCAAAAATCTTCGACGGAATCCATTTTCCGTCGAAAAACTTCACAAAATCAATTTCTTTTGCATTTATTTTATTCATCCGTTTTCGAAGGAATTCATTTTCCATCCAAAATCTTCGACGGAAACCATTTTCCATTAAAAATCTTCTACGGAATCCATTTTCCGTCGAAAAACTTCATTTTCGACGGAATTCATTTTCCGTTAAAAATCTTCACAAAATCAATTTCTTTTACATTTATTTTATTAATCCGTTTTCGACGGAATACATTTTTCGTCGAAAAACTTGTTAAAATCAATTTCTTTTGCATTTATTTTATTCATCAATTTTCGACGGAATACATTTTCCGTCGAAAAACTTCACAAAATCAATTTCTTTTCGATTTATTTTATTCATCCATGTTCGATGGAATTTATTTTCCGTCAAAAATCTTTGACGGAATGCATTTTCCGTCAAAAATCTTCACAAAATCAATTTCTTTTGCATTTATTTTATTCATCCGTTTTCGACGCAATTCTTTTTCCGTTGAAAAACTTCACAAAATCAATTTCTTTTGCAATTATTTTATTCATCCGTTTTTGACGGAATTTGTTTTTCATCGAAAAACTTCAGAAAATCAATTTCTTTTGCATTTATTTTATTAATCCGTTTTCGATGGAATTCATTTGCCGTCAAAAATTTTCGACGGAATCCATTTTCCGTCAAAAATCTTCTACGGAATCCATTTTCAGTCGAAAAACTTCACAAAATCAATTTCTTTTGCATTTATTTTATTCATCCGTTTTCGACGGAATTTGTTTTCCGTCGAAAAACTTCACAAAATCAATTTATTTTGCATTTATTTTATTCATCCGTTTTCGACGGAATACATTTTTCGTCAAAAATCTTCGACGGAATACATTTTGCGTCGAAAAACTTGATAAAATCAATTTCTTTTGCATTTATTTTATTCATCCATTTTCGACGGAATTCTTTTTCCGTCGAAAAACTTCACAAAATCAATTTCTTTTGCATTTATTTTATTCATCCGTTTTCGAAGGAATACATTTTCCGTCAAAATTTTTCGACCTGATCCCCTTTCCGTCGAAAAACTTCTCAAAATCAATTTCTTTTGCATTTATTTTATTCATCCATGTTCGATGGAATTTATTTTCCGTCAAAAATCTTCTACGTAATCCATTTTCCGTCAAGAATCTTCACAAAATCAATTTCTTTTGCATTTATTTTATTCATCGTTATCGACGGAATTTGTTTTCCGTCGAAAAACTTCACAAAATTAATTTCTTTTCCATTTATTTTATTCATCCATTTTCGACGGAATACATTTTTCGTCAAAAATGTTCGACGGAATCCATTTTTCATCGAAAAACTTCATAAAATCAATTTCTTTTGCATTTATTTTATTCATCCGTTTTTGACGGAATTTGTTTTTCGTCGAAAAACTTCTGAAAATCAATTTCTTTTGCATTTATTTTATTAATCCGTTTTCGATGGAATTTATTTGCCGTCAAAAATTTTCGACGGAATCCATTTTCCGTCAAAAATCTTCTACGGAATCCATTTTCAGTCGAAAAACTTCACAAAATCAATTTCTTTTGCATTTATTTTATTCATCCGTTTTCGACGGAATACATTTTTCGTCAAAAATCTTCGACGGAATACATTTTGCATCGAAAAACTTGATAAAATCAATTTCTTTTGCATTTATTTTATTCATCCATTTTCAACGGAATTCATTTTCCGTCAAAAATCTTCGATGGAATACAATTTTCGTCGAAAAACTTGATAAAATCAATTTCTTTTGCATTTATTTTATTCATCCGTTTTCGACGGAATTCATTTTCTGTCAAAAATCTTCGACGGAATCCATTTTCCATCAAAAATCTTCTACGAAATTCATTTTTCGTCGAAAAACTTCAAAAAATCAATTTCTTTTGCATTTATTTTATTAATCCGTTTTCGACGCAATTCTTTTTCCGTCGAAAAACTTCACAAAATCAATTTATTTTGCATTTATTTTATTCATCCGTTTTCGATGGAATTCATTTTCCGTCAAAAATCTTCGACGGAATCCATTTTCCGTCAAAAATCTTCACAAAACAATTTCTTTTGCATTTATTTTATTCATCCGTTTTCGACGGAATTTGTTTTCCGTCGAAAAACTTCACAAAATCAATTTCTTTTGCATTTATTTTATTCATTCGTTTTCGACGGAATACATTTTCGTCAAAAATGTTCGACGGAATCCATTTTTCATCGAAAAACTTCATAAATTCAATTTCTTAAGCATTTATTTTATTCATCCCCGACGGAATTCATTTTCCGTCAAAAATCTTCGACGGAATCCATTTTCCGTCGAAAAACTTCACAAAATCAATTTCTTTTGCATTTATTTTATTCATCCGTTTTCGAAGGAATTCATTTTCCATCAAAAATCTTCGACGGAAACCATTTTCCATCAAAAATCTTCTACGGAATCCATTTTCTGTCGAAAAACTTCATTTTCGACGGAATTCATTTTCCGTAAAAAATATTCACAAAATCAATTTCTTTTACATTTATTTTATTAATCCGTTTTCGACGGAATACATTTTTCGTCGAAAAACTTGATAAAATCAATTTCTTTTGCATTTATTTTATTCATCAATTTTCGACGGAATTCATTTTCCGTCAAAAATCTTCGACGGAATACATTTTTCGTCGAAAAACTTTATAAAATCAATTTCTTTTGCATTTATTTTATTCATCCATTTTCGACGGTATTCGTTTTCCATCCAAAATCTTCGACAGAATCCATTTTTCGTCGAAAAACTTCACAAAATCAATTTCTTTTGCATTTTTTTATTCATCCGTTTTCGACGGAATTCATTTTCTGTCAAAAATCTTCGACGGAATCCATTTTCCATCAAAAATCTTCTACGAAATCCATTTTCCGTCGAAAAACTTCAAAAAATCAATTTCTTTTGCATTTATTTTATTAATCCGTTTTCGACGCAATTCTTTTTCCGTTGAAAAACTTCACAAAATCAATTTCTTTTGCATTTATTTTATTCATCCGTTTTCGACGGAATACATTTTCCGTCAAAAAATTTCGACCTAATCCATTTTCCGTCGAAAAACTTCACAAAATCAATTTCTTTTGCATTTATTTTATTCATCCATGTTCGAAGGAATACATTTTCCGTCAAAATTTTTCGACCTGATCCCCTTTCCGTCGAAAAACTTCTCAAAATCAATTTCTTTTGCATTTATTTTATTCATCCATGTTCGATGGAATTTATTTTCCGTCAAAAATCTTCGACGTAATCCATTTTCCGTCAAGAATCTTCACAAAATCAATTTCTTTTGCATTTATTTTATTCATCGTTATCGACGGAATTTGTTTTCCGTCGAAAAACTTCACAAAATCAATTTCTTTTCCATTTATTTTATTCATCCATTTTCGACGGAATACATTTTTCATCAAAAATGTTCGACGGAATCCATTTTTCATCGAAAAACTTCATAAAATCAATTTCTTTTGCATTTATTTTATTCATCCGTTTTTGACGGAATTTGTTTTTCGTCGAAAAACTTCTGAAAATCAATTTCTTTTGCATTTATTTTATTAATCCGTTTTCGATGGAATTCATTTGCCGTCAAAAATTTTCGACGGAATCCATTTTCCGTCAAAAATCTTCTACGGAATCCATTTTCAGTCGAAAAACTTCACAAAATCAATTTCTTTTGCATTTATTTTATTCATCCGTTTTCGACGGAATACATTTTTCGTCAAAAATCTTCGACGGAATACATTTTGCATCGCAAAACTTGATAAAATCAATTTCTTTTGCATTTATTTTATTCATCCATTTTCAACGGAATTCATTTTCCGTCAAAAATCTTCGATGGAATACAATTTTCGTCGAAAAACTTGATAAAATCAATTTCTTTTGCATTTATTTTATTCATCCGTTTTCGACGGAATTCATTTTCTGTCAAAAATTTTCGACGGAATCCATTTTCCATCAAAAATCTTCTACGAAATTCATTTTTCGTCGAAAAACTTCAAAAAATCAATTTCTTTTGCATTTATTTTATTAATCCGTTTTCGACGCAATTCTTTTTCCGTCGAAAAACTTCACAAAATCAATTTCTTTTGCATTTATTTTATTCATCCGTTTTCGACGGAATACATTTTCCGTCAAAAATCTTCGACCGAATCCATTTTCCGTCGAAAAACTTCACAAAATCAATTTCTTTTGCATTTATTTTATTCATCCGTTTTCGTTGGAATTCATTTTCCGTCAAAAATCTTCAACGGAATCCATCTTCCGTCAAAAATCTTCACAAAAACAATTTCTTTTGCATTTATTTTATTCATCCGTTTTCGACGGAATTTGTTTTCCGTCGAAAAACTTCACAAAATCAATTTCTTTTGCATTTATTTTATTCATCCGTTTTCGACGGAATACATTTTCGTCAAAAATGTTCGACAGAATCCATTTTTCATCGAAAAACTTCATAAAATCAATTTCTTATGCATTTATTTTATTCATCCATTTTCGACGGAATTTATTTTCCGTCAAAAATCTTCGGCGGAATCCATTTTCCGTCGAAAAACTTCACAAAATCAATTTCTTTTGCATTTATTTTATTCATCCGTTTTCGAAGGAATTCATTTTCCATCAAAAATCTTCGACGGAAACCATTTTCCATCAAAAATCTTCTACGGAATCCATTTTCCGTCGAAAAACTTCATTTTCGACGGAATTCATTTTCCATTAAAAATCTTCACAAAATCAATTTCTTTTACATTTATTTTATTAATCCGTTTTCGACGGAATACATTTTGCGTCGAAAAACTTGATAAAATCAATTTCTTTTGCATTTATTTTATTCATCAATTTTCGACGGAATTCATTTTCTGCCAAAAATCTTCGACGGAATACATTTTTCGTCGAAAAACTTCATAAAATCAATTTCTTTTGCATTTATTTTATTCATCCATTTTCGACGGTATTCGTTTTCCGTCCAAAATCTTCGACGAAATCCATTTTCGTCGAAAAACCTGACAAAATCAATTTCTTTTGCATTTATTTTATTCATCCATTTTCGACGGAATCCGTTTTTCGTCAAAAAACTTCACAATATCAATTTCTTTTGGTTTTATTTTATTCATCCATTTTCGATGGAATCCATTTTCCATAAAAAATCTTCGACGGAATCCATTTTCCGTCAAAAAACTTTACAAAATCAATTTCTTTTGCATTTATTTTATTCATCAGTTTTCGACGGAATCCGTTTTCCGTCGAAAAACTTCACAAAATCAATTTCTTTTGCATTTATTTTATTCATCCATTTTCGACAGAATACATTTTTCATCAAAAATGTTCGACGGAATCCATTTTTCATCGAAAAACTTCATAAAATCAATTTCTTTTGCATTTATTTTATTCATCCGTTTTTGACGGAATTTGTTTTTCGTCGAAAAACTTTAGAAAATCAATTTCTTTTGCATTTATTTTATTAATCCGTTTTCGATGGAATTCATTTGCCGTCAAAAATTTTCGACGGAATCCATTTTCCGTCAAAAATCTTCTACGGAATCCATTTTCAGTCGAATAACTTCACAAAATCAATTTCTTTTGCATTTATTTTATTCATCCGTTTTCGACGGAATTTGTTTTCCGTCGAAAAATTTCACAAAATCAATTTGTTTTGCATTTATTTTATTCATCCGTTTTCGACGGAATACATTTTTCGTCAAAAATCTTCGACGGAATACATTTTGCGTCGAAAAACTTGAGAAAATCAATTTCTTTTGCATTTATTTTATTCATCCATATTCGACGGAATTCATTTTCCGTCAAAAATCTTCGACGGAATACAATTTTCGTCGAAAAACTTGATAAAATCAATTTCTTTTGCATTTATTTTATTCATCCGTTTTCGACGAAATTCATTTTCTGTCAAAAATCTTCGACGAAATCCATTTTCCATCAAAAATCTTCTACGAAATTCATTTTTCGTCGAAAAACTTCAAAAAATCAATTTCTTTTGCATTTATTTTATTAATCCGTTTTCGACGCAATTCTTTTTCCGTCGAAAAACTTCACAAAATCAATTTCTTTTGCATTTATTTTATTCATCCGTTTTCGACGAAATACATTTTCCGTCAAAAATCTTCGACCGAATCCATTTTCCGTCGAAAACTTCACAAAATCAATTTCTTTTGCATTTATTTTATTCATCCGTTTTCGATGGAATTCATTTTCCGTCAAAAATCTTCAACGGAATCCATTTTCCGTCAAAAATCTTCACAAAAACAATTTCTTTTGCATTTATTTTATTCATCCGTTTTCGACGGAATTTGTTTTCCGTCGAAAAACTTCACAAAACCAATTTCTTTTGCATTTATTTTATTCATCCGTTTTCGACGGAATACATTTTCGTCCAAAATGTTCGACGGAATCCATTTTTCATCGAAAAACTTCATAAAATCAATTTATTATGCATTTATTTTATTCATCCATTTTCGACGGAATTCGTTTTCCGTCAAAAATCTTCGACGGAATCCATTTTCCGTCGAAAAACTTCACAAAATCAATTTCTTTTGCATTTATTTTATTCATCCGTTTTCGACGGTCAAAAATTCGTTTTCCGTCAAAAATCTTCGACGGAATCCATTTTCCGTCGAAAAACTTCACAAAATCAATTTCTTTTGCATTTATTTTATTCATCCGTTTTCGAAGGAATTCATTTTCCATCAAAAATCTTCGACGGAAACCATTTTCCATTAAAAATCTTCTACGGAATCCATTTTCCGTCGAAAAACTTCATTTTCGACGGAATTCATTTTCCGTTAAAAATCTTCACAAAATCAATTTCTTTTACATTTATTTTATTAATCCGTTTTCGACGGAATACATTTTTCGTCGAAAAACTTGATAAAATCAATTTCTTTTGCATTTATTTTATTCATCAATTTTCGACGGAATACATTTTCCGTCGAAAAACTTCACAAAATCAATTTCTTTTCGATTTATTTTATTCATCCATGTTCGATGGAATTTATTTTCCGTCAAAAATCTTTGACGGAATCCATTTTCCGTCAAAAATCTTCACAAAATCAATTTCTTTTGCATTTATTTTATTCATCCGTTTTCGACGCAATTCTTTTTCCGTTGAAAAACTTCACAAAATCAATTTCTTTTGCAATTATTTTATTCATCCGTTTTTGACGGAATTTGTTTTTCATCGAAAAACTTCAGAAAATCAATTTCTTTTGCATTTATTTTATTAATCCGTTTTCGATGGAATTCATTTGCCGTCAAAAATTTTCGACGGAATCCATTTTCCGTCAAAAATCTTCTACGGAATCCATTTTCAGTCGAAAAACTTCACAAAATCAATTTCTTTTGCATTTATTTTATTCATCCGTTTTCGACGGAATTTGTTTTCCGTCGAAAAACTTCACAAAATCAATTTATTTTGCATTTATTTTATTCATCCGTTTTCGACGGAATACATTTTTCGTCAAAAATCTTCGACGGAAGACATTTTGCGTCGAAAAACTTGATAAAATCAATTTCTTTTGCATTTATTTTATTCATCCATTTTCGACGGAATTCTTTTTCCATCGAAAAACTTCACAAAATCAATTTCTTTTGCATTTATTTTATTCATCCGTTTTCGAAGGAATACATTTTCCGTCATTTTATTCATCCGTTTTCGAAGGAATACATTTTCCGTCAAAATTTTTCGACCTAATCCCCTTTCCGTCGAAAAACTTCTCAAAATCAATTTCTTTTGCATTTATTTTATTCATCCATGTTCGATGGAATTTATTTTCCGTCAAAAATCTTCGACGTAATCCATTTTCCGTCAAGAATCTTCACAAAATCAATTTCTTTTGCATTTATTTTATTCATCGTTATCGACGGAATTTGTTTTCCGTCGAAAAACTTCACAAAATCAATTTCTTTTCCATTTATTTTATTCATCCATTTTCGACGGAATACATTTTTCGTCAAAAATGTTCGACGGAATCCATTTTTCATCGAAAAACTACATAAAATCAATTTCTTTTGCATTTATTTTATTCATCCGTTTTTGACGGAATTTGTTTTTCGTCGAAAAACTTCTGAAAATCAATTTCTTTTGCATTTATTTTATTAATCCGTTTTCGATGGAATTCATTTGCCGTCAAAAATTTTCGACGGAATCTATTTTCCGTCAAAAATCTTCTAGGAATCCATTTTCAGTCGAAAAACTTCACAAAATCAATTTCTTTTGCATTTATTTTATTCATCCATTTTCGACGGAATTCATTTTCCGTCAAAAATCTTCGACGGAATACATTTTGCATCGAAAAACTTGATAAAATCAATTTCTTTTGCATTTATTTTATTCATCCATTTTCAACGGAATTCATTTTCCGTCAAAAATCTTCGATGGAATACAATTTTCGTCGAAAAACTTGATAAAATCAATTTCTTTTGCATTTATTTTATTCATCCGTTTTCGACGGAATTCATTTTCTGTCAAAAATCTTCGACGGAATCCATTTTCCATCAAAAATCTTCTACGAAATTCATTTTTCGTCGAAAAACTTCAAAAAATCAATTTCTTTTGCATTTATTTTATTAATCCGTTTTCGACGCAATTCTTTTTCCGTCGAAAAACTTCACAAAATCAATTTCTTTTGCATTTATTTTATTCATCCGTTTTCGACGGAATACATTTTCCGTCAAAAATCTTCGACCGAATCCATTTTCCGTCGAAAAACTTCACAAAATCAATTTCTTTTGCATTTATTTTATTCATCCGTTTTCGATGGAATTCATTTTCCGTCAAAAATCTTCAACGGAATCCATTTCCGTCAAAAATCTTCACAAAACAATTTCTTTTGCATTTATTTTATTCATCCGTTTTCGACGGAATTTGTTTTCCGTCGAAAAACTTCACAAAATCAATTTCTTTTGCATTTATTTTATTCATCCGTTTTCGACGGAATACATTTTCGTCAAAAATGTTCGACGGAATCCATTTTTCATCGAAAAACTTCATAAATTCAATTTCTTATGCATTTATTTTATTCATCCCCGACGGAATTCATTTTCCGTAAAAAATCTTCGACGGAATCCATTTTCCGTCGAAAAACTTCACAAAATCAATTTCTTTTGCATTTATTTTATTCATCCGTTTTCGAAGGAATTCATTTTCCATCAAAAATCTTCGACGGAAACCATTTTCCATCAAAAATCTTCTACGGAATCCATTTTCTGTCGAAAAACTTCATTTTCGACGGAATTCATTTTCCGTTAAAAATATTCACAAAATCAATTTCTTTTACATTTATTTTATTAATCCGTTTTCGACGGAATACATTTTTCGTCGAAAAACTTGATAAAATCAATTTCTTTTGCATTTATTTTATTCATCAATTTTCGACGGAATTCATTTTCCGTCAAAAATCTTCGACGGAATACATTTTTCGTCGAAAAACTTTATAAAATCAATTTCTTTTGCATTTATTTTATTCATCCATTTTCGACGGTATTCGTTTTCCGTCCAAAATCTTCGACAGAATCCATTTTTCGTCGAAAAACTTCACAAAATCAATTTCTTTTGCATTTCTTTTATTCATCCGTTTTCGACGGAATTCATTTTCTGTCAAAAATCTTCGACGGAATCCATTTTCCATCAAAAATCTTCTACGAAATCCATTTTCCGTCGAAAAACTTCAAAAAATCAATTTCTTTTGCATTTATTTTATTAATCCGTTTTCGACGCAATTCTTTTTCCGTTGAAAAACTTCACAAAATCAATTTCTTTTGCATTTATTTTATTCATCCGTTTTCGACGGAATACATTTTCCGTCAAAAAATTTCGACCTAATCCATTTTCCGTCGAAAAACTTCACAAAATCAATTTCTTTTGCATTTATTTTATTCATCCATGTTCGAAGGAATTTACTTTCCGTCAAAAATCTTCGACGGAATCCATTTTCCGCCAAAAATCTTCACAAAATCAATTTCTTTTGCATTTATTTTATTCATCCATTTTCGACGGAATTTGTTTTCCGTCGAAAAACTTCACAAAATCAATTTCTTTTGCAATTATTTTATTCATCCATTTTCGACGGAATACATTTTTCGTCAAAAATGTTCGACGGAATCCATTTTTCATCGAAAAACTTCATAAAATCAATTTCTTTTGCATTTATTTTATTCATCCGTTTTTGACGGAATTTGTTTTTCGTTGAAAAACTTCAGAAAATCAATTTCTTTTGCATTTATTTTATTAATCCGTTTTCTATGGAATTCATTTGCCGTCAAAAATTTTCGACGGAATCCATTTTCCGTCAAAAATCTTCTACGGAATCCATTTTCAGTCGAAAATCTTCTCAAAACCAATTTCTTTTGCATTTATTTTATTCATCCGTTTTCGACGGAATTTGTTTTCGGTCGAAAAACTTCACAAAATCAATTTATCTTGCATTTATTTTATTCATCCGTTTTCGACGGAATACATTATTCGTCAAAAATCTTCGACGGAATACATTTTGCGTCGAAAAACTTGATAAAATCAATTTCTTTTGCATTTATTTTATTCATCCGTTTTCGACGGAATACATTTTTCGTCAAAAATCTTCGACGAAATACATTTTGCGCCGAAAAACTTGATAAAATAAATTTCTTTTGCATTTATTTTATTCATCCATTTTCGACGGAATTCATTTTCCGTCAAAAATCTTCGACGGAATACAATTTTCGTCGAAAAACTTGATAAAATCAATTTCTTTTGCATTTATTTTATTCATCCGTTTTCGACGGAATTCATTTTCGGTCAAAAATCTTCGACGGAATCCATTTTCCATCAAAAATCTTCTACGAAATTCATTTTTCGTCGAAAAACTTCAAAAAATCAATTTCTTTTGCATTTATTTTATTAATCCGTTTTCGACGCAATTCTTTTTCCGTCGAAAAACTTCACAAAATCAATTTCTTTTGCATTTATTTTATTCATCCGTTTTCGAAGGAATACATTTTCCGTCAAAAATTTTCGACCTAATCCACTTTCCGTCAAAAAACTTCACAAAATCAATTTCTTTTGCATTTATTTTATTCATCCATGTTCGATGGAATTTATTTTCCGTCAAAAATCTTCGACGGAATCCATTTTCCGTCAAAAATCTTCACAAAATCAATTTCTTTTACATTTATTTTATTCATCCGTTTTCGACGGAATTTGTTTTCCGTCGAGAAACTTCACAAAATCAATTTCTTTTGCATTTATTTTATTCATCCATTTTCGACGGAATACATTTTTCGTCAAAAATGTTCGACGGAATCCATTTTTCATCGAAAAACTTCATAAAATCAATTTTTTTTGCATTTATTTTATTCATCCATTTTTGACGGAATTTGTTTTTCGTCGAAAAACTTCAGAAAATCAATTTCTTTTGCATTTATTTTATTAATCAGTTTTCGATGGAATTCATTTGCCGTCAAAAATTTTCGACGGAATCCATTTTCCGTCAAAAATCTTCTACGGAATCCATTTTCAGTCGAAAAACTTCACAAAATCAATTTCTTTTGCATTTATTTTATTCATCCATTTTCGACGGAATTTGTTTTCCGTCGAAAAATTTCACAAAATCAATTTGTTTTGCATTTATTTTATTCATCCGTTTTCGACGGAATACATTTTTCGTCAAAAATCTTCGACGGAATACATTTTGCGTCGAAAAACTTGATAAAATCAATTTCTTTTGCATTTATTTTATTCATCCATTTTCGACGGAATTCATTTTCCGTCAAAAATCTTCGACGGAATACAATTTTCTTCGAAAAACTTGATAAAATCAATTTCTTTTGCATTTATTTTATTCATCCGTTTTCGACGGAATTCATTTTCTGTCAAAAATCTTCGACGGAATCCATTTTCCATCAAAAATCTTCTACGAAATTCATTTTTCGTCGAAAAACTTCAAAAAATCAATTTCTTTTGCATTTATTTTATTAATCCGTTTTCGACGCAATTCTTTTTCCGTCGAAAAACTTCACAAAATCAATTTCTTTTGCATTTATTTTATTCATCCGTTTTCGACGAAATAGATTTTCCGTCAAAAATCTTCGACCGAATCCATTTTCCGTCGAAAAACTTCACAAAATCAATTTCTTTTGCATTTATTTTATTCATCCGTTTTCGATGGAATTCATTTTCCGTCAAAAATCTTCAACGGAATCCATTTTCCGTCAAAAATCTTCACAAAAACAATTTCTTTTGCATTTATTTTATTCATCCGTTTTCGACGAAAAACTTCACAAAATCAATTTGTTTTCCGTCGAAAAACTTCACAAAATCAATTTCTTTTGCATTTATTTTATTCATCCGTTTTCGACGGAATACATTTTCCGTCAAAAATGTTCGACGGAATCCATTTTCCGTCAAAAATCTTCATAAAATCAATTTCTTTTGCAGAGTCGTTTGCTAAGCGGAATTAGAGTCTTTAACGTCACATAAGCTACTATAGAATTCTTAATCAAGACTTCAAAGTCCGAAAAGCGTTTCAAAATTCTTATCACCTCTGTTTGGACGATAAAAAATATTTCAAGTGATTTAGAAAGAACACATTGGGGGCTTCGCGTGCATATAAAATAATAATAAATCGGAGTTCGTTTGCTCATAAAAACACCACCCGTAAGGTGCACGGTTAAAAATTCAGCACTTAAGACATTCAAAAATTCCTTTCGCAAACGTTTTCCCAAAACAGCCGCTGTTCATAAAAGTTCAAGGTAAAATGGAGAGGATAAAGTCTACAGTCATCCAAGAGTATCAAAATATTAAGCATTACAGTCATCCAATCAATCAAACAGCAACAGTACAAGTCCATTCATCAGCAAGCAACAGCAAACATCACGTCTTCAAATG
>JAVKPL010004562.1:12500-22117 GCA_032173675.1 Gastrolobium villosum
CCACCCCCCTCCCTCCAAGTTTCATCGGATTTCATGGAAGGATTGATTTCTAATGAATTTTTGGAGCGGATGATGCCTGCTCCCCCAATATATGTGTATATATATAATAGCCTTACATGCAGTTGCCAGTTTCGTTCAACTAGATACCTTTTTTCTGAGGAGGAAGACGTCCAAATTCGGACCTAGAAATTGAATTCCGGTATGATTTTTTGCATGCATGCTTGGAAAAACCATATCTTACTGTTCCCAAAGTTTCATGATTTTTCCGAGTGGGATTAATTTATTATTAATTTTTCAAGAGGCGTAATTTGAGAAAATCTGAAAAAAAATGGAAAATCGTACCCAGGCATCGAATTTTGATCTGGTTTTTTGCAAGCATCCATGCTTAAACAGATCCCCCCCCCCACCCCACCCCCTCCCTCCAAGTTTCATCGGATTTCATGGAAGGATTGATTTCTAATGAATTTTTGGAGCGGATGATGCCTGCTCCCCCCATATGTAATAGGCTTATATGCATTTGCCAATTTTGCACAAGTAGACCACTTTTTTTGCGAGGAGGAAGAAGGCCCAATTTGTAGAGGGTGGCCATCCGATCAAGACTAACCAGAGAATCGTTACGCCCACCCTATTTTTGCCAAATTCCATCGTTTAGACCACTTTTTCGGGGCCTGAAATATTTTTTATCGATCCCTGAACAGGCGAAAATTGAGAAAATCCGAAAAAATGGAAAAGCATACCCCGGCATCGAATTTTGATCTGGTTTCTTTGCAGGCGTCCATACTTAAATATATCCAACATCCCATCCAAGTTTCATTGGATTTCGTGGAGAATTTCTTCATTGATCTGAATAACATAACTCCACACATAACAGCCTCATTACTTCATAACTGACTCATTAATCATTGATATGAATAACATAACTCCACACATAACAACCTCATTACTTTATAACTGACTCATTAATATCAATCAATGAATAACATAACTCCACACATGACAGCCTCATTACTCCACACATAACAGCCTCATTACTTTATAACTGACTCATTAATATCAATCAATGAATAACAATCATCCAAGTTTCATCCCGCATCGCAATCCTCTTCATTGATCTGAATAACATAACTCCACACGTAACAGCCTCATTACTTTATAACTGACTCATTAATCATTGATATGAATAACATAACTCCACACATAACAGCCTCATTACTTTATAACTAACTCATTAATATCATCCAAGTTTCATCCCGCATCGCAATCCTCTTCATTGATCTGAATAACATAACTCCACACGTAACAGCCTCATTACTTTATAACTGACTCATTAATCATTGATATGAATAACATAACTCCACACATAACAGCCTCATTACTTTATAACTAACTCATTAATATCATCCAAGTTTCATCCCGCATCGCAATCCTCTTCATTGATCTGAATAACTTAACTCCACACGTAACAGCCTCATTACTTTAAAACTGACTCATTAATCATTGATATTGTAACATCCCGCATAATTAGTAAAATACATAAGTATTATAATGATATAGGTGCATTGTAGAATTTGATTTTTTGGTTTATCTTTGGTGGCTTGCGAATTATTTGATCTTTATCCTTGGATGAGACTAAGGTAAGTATTTAAATTAAATCATAGGAGGGTGCTTTTGTAGGCATGTGAAATTTATTAAAATCATATGAGTAATTTGAGTGTGTGTTAGAAGGCTTTAGTGTTTATTGGACTTTGGAAGTGGGCTAGTGTGTGTGGACTTGTCACTATTGGACTTGTGTGATTGGGTTCTTTGTGTGTGTGGCCAATGGCCCAAGGGAGGTCTTGGATCCATCATGTTCAGCCCAAAATTTGTAACCACACTTATCTCCCCTAAGCCTTGTCCAACAAGGTTGTTTGTGTACCAAGGAACTTTCACATGGCTTGATGTATTTTTTTTCCTCCTCATCCATGCGCAAAAAGAGAGTAGAAAGGACTTAGGAAATCTTCCAACTTTCCTCATGCATAACCGCCACCTCACACCTTGCATGTGCACCATTTGACTTCAACTTCATTGCATGGAAGACACATGTACTCCTTAGCATCATTTTGGGCTGCATTTACCCCATCATGTGCGCACAAAGGGCAGCATCAAATCAGATTTTTTGGCTGCCACAAAGCTGTCTTGCTTGTTGACTTAGAGAACCCTCTTACATGTGCTCATGATGACACATCCCTTTCACTCCACCTTGTGCGCATGGTTTAGTCAATTGTGTGAAAAATTCTGACTTAGGACAGCATTCAGATCTGAACCTATCTCTTTCACCTCCTTGCATGTGCATAGAGTAACCAAGAAGCAAACCTTTGCTTGTTCAAACCTTGTGTGCAGTCCCACCTTCACAAGAAACCAGAAATTTCATGATGTTTCATCATTGCAACCTCTCCTCACTTCTCTTTAAGTTATGCGCACACATGAGGGGGCTGTCCTCATTTTACATTCAGCCAAGTTCCTCCCTCATTCCCTCACTCCTAGCCGAACATACAAGTACTTGGAGGAAGAAAGAAAAACTTTGCTAACTCTCACCTCCCTCACACTCACACAACCGTGACCTATACACCAAGCAAGTGCAAGCTCCTTTTCTCCTTTCCCCTCACTGTTCGGTCTTGATTCCTCACCTTTTGGAAGCTGTCCAAGTTGCTCCTCCTCACCCTTGAGTGCGCATGGATCATCTCTAGGAAGGGTGAACTTGTTGTTGGTAGAACTAGAAAGGTGTGGTGTGTGAGCAAGAAGTGTGTGCTACAAGAGGTAAGCCTAGAACTTAGACCTCTTTCATGGTGTGTAATCATGTGTGTTCTTGAATGTCTCCTTGAATATGTCTTGTATTGGATTCTTGATTGAACATGGTGAAAGTATAAGGATGGAGCTATTTTATGATGATTGTATGCATAAGTTATGGAATGAAAGTCCCATGGTTATGCTTAAGAAACATGCCACTGTTTATGTGTGAATGTGCCACTGTTTTGAGGATATATATGCCACTGTTTCTCCATGAATCTACCACTGTTTTGAGGATGCATATGCCACTGTTTCGGTTGGACAAGCTCACCATTTTGATGCCACTGTTTTGCATAAAATGCTCACTGTTTTAGTCCATTATGTGCCACTGTTTCTGCATAAAATGCTCACTGTTTTAGTCCATTATGTGCCACTGTTTCTGCATAAAATGCTCACTGTTTTGATGTCACATATGTCACTGTTTTGCACCAAAAATACTCACTGTTTTAGTACTTAATGAGCCACTGTTTCTGCATAAAATAACCACCATATTGATGTTCAAACACCACTATTTATGCCACTGTTTTAATGTCCAAAAATCATGATTTATGCCACTGTTTTAATCACCATTTATGCCACTGTCTTAATGTTCAAAAATCTCTCTTTATGCCACTGTTTTGATGTGCAAATACCTCTACCTATGTCACTGTTTAATGTTCAAATGCAACCATTCATGCCACTGTTTTGATGCACAAATAACACTACTTATGCCACTGTTTTGAGGTTCAAATGCCATTGACTATGTCACTGTTTTAACATTCAAATGCCACTGTTTCTGCCACTGTCTAATGCCACTGTTCTGCCACTGTTTTGAGGTCCAAAATGTCACTGTTTCTGTTTTAAAATGGTCACTGTTTCTGCTGTAAGGTGCTACTGTTTTTCTGCTGTAAAACGTCACTGTTTCTGTCCACTGTTTTTAAGTAAAACGTCACTGTTTCTGCCCACTGTTTTTAAGTAAAACGTCACTGTTTCTGCCCACTGTTTTTAAGGAAACGTCACTGTTTCTGCCCACTGTTTTAAGGAAAAAGTCACTGTTTTCTGCTGTAAAACGCTGCTGTATGCTCACTGTTTTTCTGCTGTAAAACACTGCTGTATGCTCACTGTTTTCCACTGTAAAACGCTGCTGTATGCTCACTGTTTCTGCTGTATATCGCCGCTGTAAATGATTGGTTGTAATTGATTTAGGTGCGCTTAAGAAGTGAGATACTTCGCTGCTGTTTGGTATTGTTTAAGGCACACAAGGTAAGTGTCAGGCGATATTACCTAATGTGACTATTGACTACTGGTATAAAATTGTGACATGATGCTCCATATTCCGTAAAAGTATTATGTTCCATTATGATGAAAGGAAACTGCCAAAAATGTGCCGTGATGGCTATATGATTATGAGGTAAAGACGTTATGTGGCAGCATAACGCATATGAAAAGTATATGTGCCGTGATGGCTATATGAAAGGTATATAAGCATGCACCTTACATCATACCGCATTTTTGTACGTTTTGTGTGTGAAAGCATAGCATGGCATGCATGTACCAAGAGCATATAGGTTTGCTTTTTAGAATAGTTATGTACAGGACCATGTGTTTGAGCAAGCATCATATAGGCATCCCCAAGGTACCGGGGTATGGGACACTTGGCATCAGTCCGCATAGGCCCACAGTTGGAATCCACATGGAGCTCAGGTGCCAAGGGATATTTGATTCCACTGTGAAGTGCGCGCACGACGGTGCTAAAAGCGCAAAGGAAAGGCTATATACGCAATATATGAATATGATGAAAAGGAAAGGCGTTATATGCGCAATATATATATGAATATGATGAAAAGGAAAAAGGAAAAGGAACAAGGATATGTTGAAGTGACTGTTTATGATTTTGTGCCTAGTTAATACTGTTATATTACTGGTTTTGTTGCCACACTACTGGGATTATTCTCACCCCTTCGGGGCTGCTATTTTTCCAAAATGGCAGGAGGACGTAAAAGCATTTGAAGGAGTGATATTTTGCTGTTGCTTGCTGATGCATGGATTATCACTGTTGCTGTTTGATTGATTGGATGACTGTAATGTTTAATGTTTTGGTACTCTTGGATGACTGTAGACCTTATCATCTTTATTTTATATTGAACTTTACGAACAGCGGCTATTTTTGGAAAACGTTTGTGAAAGGGATTTTTGAAAGACTTAAGTGCTGAAATTTTTACAGTACACCTTACGGGTGGTGTTTTTATGAGCAAACGAACTCCGATTTACTATTATTTTATATGCACGCGAAGCCCCAAACGTGCTCTTTCTAAATCACTTGAAATATTTTTTATCATCCAAACAGAAGTGATAAGAACTGTAGAAACGCTTTTCGGATTTGTTTATATATGAGAATCTTTGTTAGCTCATGTGACGTTAACGACTCTAATTCCGCTTAGCAAACGACTCTCTTGGATGCATACAAGGGAGGGCGTTACACTAATTGGTATCAGAGCAGTTTGGTCCATGGATTTGCTTGTGATTGTCTGAATTGATTGTTGATTGTGTTTATCTGCTGATTGACTGTCTAAATGTGCTATAGTCTAAGTATTTGAGATTAGGGTAGTTAGATGGTTTAGACCGTTCTGTGATAAGACACGGATGCATAGTTAACTTGTCCGAATTGAACTCGAGTACCTACTTGGGACTGCTGTCATAAATAACTTGCGGTGAGCCTGATCAACTCATCTCAGGATATTGTGAGTGCAGAATCATGGCAGGTGGTCGCGGTTCAACTCGGGGAAGGTCTGGCGATGCGGAAGGGGATCTTATCACTACCATTGGGGGACTGGCAACGTTCATTCAGAATATGAGCCAAGAATGGCGCGACCATAGGCAACAGAATCAGAACCCACCCCCACTGCATGACAATGCAGAAGAAATTGCCCGTCGGAGGTTGAAAGACTTCCGCAACTTCCAACCACCTACTTTTGAGGGTGAAGACAACCCTGAGGCTGCAGCGAAGTGGCTGCAGATGATCGAGCACATTTTCGAACGTATGGCATGCCCGGAAGCGCAGAAGACCGATTACGCATCGTACCAGCTGATGGGAGAAGCTTTAACATGGTGGACTGGTGCGAGGGCTCTGCTGAGAGCTCAGGACGTTGAACTAACATGGGCCGTATTCAGACAAGTATTTTTGGATAAGTATTTTCCTAAAACAATGAGAAGAATGAAGCACACGGAACTGCTATCACTCAGGCAGGTGACGGTTAATATCATGCATAAATTTTCCTCGGACGACACCTGGTAGGGGTCGAGGCAGAGGTCCTGCAGTATCAGGCGCGGCCAGGAAATTTTCAGGAGACACCTGGTAGGGGTCGAGGCAGAGGTCCGCAGTTGCAGGCGCGGCCTGGAAATTTTAAGAGGAGCAATACTGTTGGTCAATCGTCAACTGGACGGCAGGGTGCGACTGTTTGTGCTACATGTGGAAAGAATCACTTTGGAGTTTGTCGCAAGAACAACAATGCATGTTTCAGATGTGGCCAGCAAGGACATTTCGCTTACGAATGCCCCCGGAACGCTAATCCGCAGCCTACGCAAGCACGGGTGTTCGCACTGGATGCGAAAGATGGTAATTCTCAACCTTTCTCTCTCATTTCTCTATTACAAGTTAGAAAAGAGCTCCGCAAGGGAGCAGCAGGGTATCTTTTGTCAATCGAGGCTGAGACCACGGTTGACAATCAAATTCAGAATGTACCTGTAGTTAGGGAATTCGAGGAGGTATTCCCGGATGAAATACCTCGATTGCCTCCTCATAGGGAAATAGAATTTTCTTTCGAACTTGTTCCTGGAGTTGGACCAATCTCCATTGCCCCGTATCGTATGGCGCCGTTGGAACTTCGCGAGCTGAAGAAGCAGATAGAAGAATGTTTGGCAAAGGAATTCATCAGACCGAGTACCTCTCCATGGGGTGCTCCAGCCATCTTGATTAAGAAGAAGGATGGTAGTCTACGTCTGTGTGTAGGTTACCGACAGCGGAACAAAGTTACGGTAAAGAATAAGTATCCGCTACCGAGGATCGACGATTTGATGGACCAGCTGAGAGGAGCCAGAGTCTTTTCCAAGATAGATTTACGATCGGGATACCATCAGATCCGGGTCAAACCGGAGGATATTCCGAAAACAGCTTTTAGGACTCGTTATGGGCACTACGAATATCAGGTGATCCCATTCGGACTCACGAATGCTCCAGCGGTATTCATGGACTACATGAACCGCATTTTCCGCCCATTTCTTGATCAGTTTGTTATTGTGTTTATCGACGATATCCTGATTTACTCTACTAATGAAGAGCTGCATGCGGAACATCTGAGGATTGTCTTGCAAATCTTGAAGGAGAAGCAGTTGTACGCGAAATGGTCGAAGTGCGAGTTTTGGCTTAAGGAGGTCCAGTTTCTGGGCCATGTCATTTCATCAGAAGGTATTGCGGTGGACCCCAGCAAGGTTGAAGCTGTCATGAATTGGGAACGACCCAAGACTGTCACCGAAGTAAGAAGTTTCTTAGGTCTTGCTGGATATTATCGAAGGTTTATCCAGAATATCTCTCAGATAGTGCAACCTCTTACACGTCTCACTCGGAAGGATAAGCCTTTTGAGTGGACCGAAGCTTGTGAAGAATGTTTCATGGAACTAAAGAGCAGATTAACGAGTGCTCCCGTACTCACGATTCCAGATCCTACCCGAAAGTTCGAAGTATACTGTGATGCGTCGCTGAAAGGACTTGGATGCGTGTTGATGCAGGATCGTATGGCGGTAGCTTATGCATCTCGACAACTAAAGCCTCACGAAGAAAATTATCCTACGCACGATTTGGAGTTAGCAGCTATAGTGTTCGCACTTAAAATCTGGAGGCACCACTTGTATGGTTCGCAGTTTGACGTGTTCAGCGATCATAAGAGTTTGAAGTATTTGTTCGACCAGAAGGAGCTGAATATGCGGCAACGACGGTGGATGGAATTTCTGAAGGACTACGATTTTGAACTTAAATACCACCCAGGAAAGGCAAACGTGGTAGCTGACGCCCTGAGTAGGAAGACACTGCACACGGCAACTTTGATGATGGAAGAATTGAAATTGTTTGAGGCCTTTCGAGACTTGAACTTATCTGTAGATGAGAGAGGGCATAGCATAAGATTGGGAAATATAAAGGTAGAGAATGAATTGATAAGTAGAATTAAGGAGGCTCAGAAAGATGAAGAGTTAGTCCGCGATTTGGTTGGCAACCAAGAGGTAGTAAAGGATGAGAATGATATTTGGAGATTCCCGAATGGAAGTGGGACAGTATTGCGATGGATTTTGTAGTTGGACTTCCTCGGACGCGAGAAGGATATGATTCTATCTGGGTAATTATTGATCGATTAACAAAGTCGGCTCATTTCTTACGTGTTAGAACCACGTATAATACAGAGAGGCTTGCTAGAATTTATCTGCAGGAGATTGTGAAGATGCACGGAGTTCCTACGAGTATTGTCAGTGATCGTGATCCCAAGTTTACATCTAAGTTCTGGGAATCTTTTCAAAGAGCATTAGGGACCCACTTGAGATTGAGTACTGCTTACCACCCGCAGACCGATGGACAGACAGAACGCACCATTCAAGCTTTAGAGGACATGTTGCGAGCATGTGTTTTGGAGTTAGGAGGCAGCTGGGATAATTATCTTTCTTTGATTGAATTTGCTTACAACAATAGTTACCATTCCAGTATTCAGATGGCACCGTACGAAGCTCTGTATGGGAGAAAATGCAGATCCCCTTTATGCTGGACTGAAGTAGGTGAGCGAAGTATGTTAGGACCTGATTTAATTCAAGAAACATCCGAACAAGTAGAGAAGATTCGGGAAAATATGCAGAGGGCTCAGGCCAGGCAGAAGAGTTATTACGACAAGCGTCATAAGCCACTATCTTTCGAAGTCGGAGACCATGTATTCTTGAGAATCACACCTACATCGGGACTCGGAAGGAGAATGGGAGTTAAGAAATTAAGTCCACGATACTTAGGACCGTATCTGATCATGGACCGGATTGGAGAGTCTGCATACCGGTTGGCTTTACCACCCAATCTGTCAGGAATTCACAATGTATTTCATGTGTCGCAGCTACGGAGGTATCTCTCTGATCCATCTCTCGTGTTACAGCCAGAAGAAGTGGAACTAAAGGAAAATCTGACGTATCAAGTGCAACCGTTCCAAATTTTGGAAAGATCCATCAAGCGATTCCGTTCTAAAGAAATTCCTTTGGTGAAAGTATTATGGAACAACAGGTCGGCAGCTGAAGCCACTTGGGAGCGCGAGGACGACATTCAGAAACGCTATCCAGAACTGTTTAGCTCTTAAGTAAGTTTATTTTGCGGACAAAATTCCTATTTGGTGGGGAGAGTGTAACATCCCACATAATTAGTAAAATACATAAGTATTATAATGATATAGGTGCATATGTAGAATTTGATTTTTTGGTTTATCTTTGGTGGCTTGCGAATTGTTTGATCTTTATCCTTGGATGAGACTAAGGTAAGTATTTAAATTAAATCATAGGAGGGTGCTTTTGTAGGCATGTGAAATTTATTAAAATCATATGAGTAATTTAGGCTTTAGTGTTTATTGGACTTTGGAAGTGGGCTAGTGTGTGTGGACTTGTCACTATTGGACTTGTGTGATTGGGTTCTTTGTGTGTGTGGCCAATGGCCCAAGGAGGCTCTTGGATCCATCATGTTCAGCCCAAAATTTGTAACCACACTTGTGTACTCAAGGAACTTTCACATGGCTTGATGT
>JAVKPL010004563.1:0-22150 GCA_032173675.1 Gastrolobium villosum
GGAGTGTATAGCTATCTCTGTGCGGGTTAAGTTCCCGGAGACTAGTAGTATTTGATATGAGTAATGAGAAACGAGGAAGTTTTCCACATTGGTGTAACGGTTAGTATGGTAGAGATAATTTATGTAAATGCACAAAGAAGAAACATTTGGGGGATGTCTTAGAATAGGGACAGCTAGTAGTAAGTCATTTTTATGGCATGGATCATATGGGTGGATTCTCTGATCGGTGGGTCATGGCATCTGGGGCCCTTAGGACAGCAAGAGCTCGAGGGGTTAAACCTGTGAATGTTGTTACCCACTGTATTGGGAGAGTTTTTCCATATGGTTAACGCAAGATGCGAGGTCATATAATTGTAAATGGACAATAGTATGTCAGGTTTGGATATAAGAGTTATGGCTTAGTGTGCAAGAACTTTGAAGTGTGATAGTGATGCACTATTGTGGGTGTAAAGTAAGTTTGATGAAATAAATTTTTTCTCTAAGTGAAGTAGTAAGTTAGTTGGAACCCTCGTCTTATGACCAAAAAGGGATGATAACGTGAGTTAAAGTTGACAGAATGAGTAAGTGTCCTTCTAGGAAGGCTAGTGATGATCAAGATTTCAGGTTAAAACAGTAAAGTGTGAGCCCTAAGGAAAAGATAAATTGAAATAGAGTCAAGTGCGAACGTGTATTCATAGGTGGGAACTATAGTTGTAATTGATTACCAAAAAGTGAATAGCTTGGTTTTGCTGGTAAAGTATATTGAGAAATGTTGTATGTAATCGCATATGCCACTATGGTGGAAAGTGTGTGGAAAATGCACCATGATTGATGATGTTTTGATTAAGTACTAATGAGGTATGGACGAGTGTTTGTGGTAACTTTAAATATTCCGAGAGACTGATGTACCAACTGGTGGTGAATTGTAGAAATAGTGGAAATGATGGAATTAATTTTAACTGAATTGATAATTGAGTGTCAAGGATTCCTAGTGAATAGGACTTGTATATGAGAGATATGGCATTTTGAATAGTCCATCAGTTAATAGTGAAGTGGGTCGGAAATTGATTCGTTCCAAAGTGTTTAGTGGAAGTGAGTAAAGCTGTAAAGTAATAGTGTTTTGAGTTTGACATCCAGGATTAAATGATGATGATTACGAGAAAGAGGTATAAATGAGTGGACCATATGGTTAAGTTGCAACATCGGAGTAGAATGAAAGTCGAAAATAGTTAGTAGGTGAAAATATTAAGCATGAGTCCTCGATATGGAGGTCATTGATGAGTGTTGTGTTTAGACCGTGAGAGGTCTGAGTATAGAATTGAGCTGACTGAGTTGATAAAGTTGAGATGGTTCAGTTAATGAAAAGAGTAATAGTGAAAGTAAATTATGAATATGATTACTAGATGGAAAGATTCAGGAGTGTGTGTGGTTAAAAGACCTTAAAAGGTTAATCGAAGAGATAAACTATTGTGAGGATTGTGAATTTTGTATCATGAAGAGAAAGATATGGTTATGAGTACCTAAGAAGAGGTAAAGACACGTGACAAGGAAAATTAAAGTATATGAGTATAGAAGTTAATGTGAGTCGGAATCATAAGAAACGACAAAGTGCCCCGGAAACTAGAAAGGATGTGCTTCGGTGAAAGCTAAGAAAACAACTAAATCATAAGAGTAGTAACAGTAATGGAAAGGACTAGTATGTCTGAGTATGGTTGAAACAGTGAGGACAACGAAAAGAGTTAAGTGCTAAAGAAAGTGTGAAGATACAAGAAAAATAGTTAGAGTCTATTATGGAAACAACTAGAGATGTTTGGGAACGACATTGGGACAGAAAGACATATGAAGATGGAAATGAGATGAAGTGAGACAGACAAATTGTAATGTGGTCGTCTATTACCGATGAATTGGTGAAAGTGTAACCGTAAGCCGTGAAGAGCTTAAAGTATTGCGAATTGAAGGTCGTTGCACGATAAATGACAAGTGTAAAATGAGTATATGATGAACTACAGTGAGTGAAAAAGCAACAGTGGTTTAAGGAAACAGTGAAAGATATAATGAGTTAAGGGGTCAGATACCCGAAGTTATCAAGTTTGTAAAGGACTAAGTAATCATGGATACCACAGAAATGACATGTTCGATTACACCCCGTGTTACGGGACCGTTAAGATGTAATTTTGCGGACAAAATTCTAAAAGGTGGGGTGATTATAACACCTCACAATTCTAAATTAAATAATTAAAGTGTTAAGTGAGAAATTAAGTGATGGATTAGTGAAAATCCCAAAGATTAGGCCAAAATACAAAGAAAGGGCAAAACGGTAATTAGCCAACACGCAACCCTAGGAAGGTAAAAAAATTGAGCAGGAGGTCTCAGATGATAAAAATAAGCCTGGAAATGGATTCAGAACGAAAAACTGAGTGGATAGGCAAGTTTCAGAAAAATCAGTGAATAGTGTTTTTAGCGGGTAAAAATACCGCAGTCAGATTGCACCGTAAAACGTGCCAGTGGAATTTTGAGCTCTAGGTTTCAAATATGAGTTATAAATGGTTTATAGAGTAGGGAAATATGAGTTTTGATAAATTTTGACGGAATTAAGTCTGTTTGGGGAAGAGTGCCAACAGCGCGCGCAATAGCGTAAAACAGTGTTTTCTCCGAATGACCGGAAAACTCCAGATTCATCTGATCAAGTGTAATTAAGGGACAATGGTCAATGTTAAAAATTAGAGTTTCTAAATAAGTTTTGAAATTATGGACGTTTAGTGAAATCGGAGGGAAATTCGGATGAATTTTAAATCGCGTGAGGTGGCGGTGGGACCCACCCCACTTAAACCACTTAAGACACATGTCATTTGTACTATTCATCATCATCTTCTTTCCCTCTCCCCTTGCAAACCCGCAGCCCTTCATGAAAAAACACATCTTTGCTTCAAATTTTCATTTCATTATAACTTAGTCATTTTAACACCAAATCAAGTGATTCTTGTGTTGAAATTTGATGGAAAACACCTTCTGAATCCATTGGTAGCCTTGTTTAGCCTTGAAAGTGAGTGTGTGAGG
This sequence comes from Gastrolobium villosum, assembly GCA_032173675.1. Lineage (NCBI taxonomy): Eukaryota > Viridiplantae > Streptophyta > Magnoliopsida > Fabales > Fabaceae > Gastrolobium > Gastrolobium villosum. The sequence continues at coordinate 3,037 of JAVKPL010004563.1, forward strand.
AGATCTAGCCCCATTTAAGTTGCGGTTTTGTTAGGATTTTTGATGTTCATGAAGCTTTTTCATGCTCCAATGGTGGAGTATGCTTAGGTGGAGCCATATACCGTGCATTTGGGTGAGTTATTTCAACATTTCATTGGTTGGTTTTTGAGTTTTGATTATGGACCCTAAAGAGGGATTTTGTGATATGTTGTGTTAGAGAGCTCAAATGGAAAATGTCTATTAGATGATAATGTCTTAGAATGATGCATTAAAGCTAGAAATGCAATAAAAATTATTGAGGAAAAAAGTTGATTTTTAACTTAGTGAAATTTTTGGGTGTCAAGACTTTGAATTTTGAAAATGTGATGGGAGTGTATTGGTGAGTTGTTGTATGATTGTATGATGATATAATAGGATGATATGAGGTGTGGAGTGGTTAAAGTTGATGGAAATTCCTTGGATGTGAATTAGTGAGCAAATCGGCCTTTAGGCAAAAAGAGGTAAAATGATATTGTGTAAATTGCATGGATGATGTTTCATGCTTTAAATGGTAATTAGATGGGTTGTGTTGTGATTGTAAATTGGAAGAATCAATGAAAAATAATGAGTGGTGTCATTTGGCATAAAAGAGCCTAGAGTGAAAGATTTAGCAAACGATGCGTAAAAGACGTAAAACGGAGAAACGACGATTGAATTAGCCTTTTGGCAACCTATTGAAGTGTAATAAAATGAGAAAGAAAATTTAGAAAAATAAATCCCTAAATATCACTAATATGGCTGAACCACCAAGTGGGAAAAGGGGGATTTTGGTGTTTTTACGTTTTGTCGTAATTTGACGTAAACTGACGGCTATGCATGGTTGTATAGGTTGCCGTACGTGGATATAAACTTGGAACAGTGAAACAGTGGATTGCCCTTGGTTTCGAATCAAGTGGATTGAGGTAAGTGATGTGGTTTACACATGATATGTTGAAATTCATGAGTGGATTCAAAGTTCTAAGCGTGTGGAATGGTCCTCTGTGTAGGCGTTCCCTGTGAATCAAGTTGTAAGTGGAGTTCTGCGGAGCTCAGTGGAAGGAAAAAGAAAGGTAACCTCTTGGTACTGGGGCTTGTTCCCCTTTTTGTGTTCCACCTTGCTAGTTGATGGCAATGGTAGGAAGTGTGTATGAGTAGTGTAGAACAGCATGAGCATGCATGTGCATTATCACAGTGGGTACTTATGTACCAGATCTCTGGCCAGTAGATATTTTTAGCCTTCGGGCAAGTGTTTCCGGACTACCACTGGATAGGTCTCCGAGAGGGAGTTCCAGTTGACCCAGGGTCGTGGTGTGTTATCCGGATAGGAGCACACTAGGTTGTCTCGGGTGTATATGGTTGGAAGGGGTACCTTGGTGGGTTGTTCTATGAACACGCCAGGGGTAGTACCCATAGGCGTATAGCCGAGGGCATGGCGTGGTATTGGTAGCTACCATCCCGCATGTCGTAGTTGTTCTGATATATTCCCCCTTTCTCTAAATCCCTTGCTTTATCCCGTTTTATAACAGTGATGTTGTTTTATGTTATTTATATACATCGAAGTGAACCATTGGGTGGAGTTTTCTCCAGAACCTCTTGGTTACTGAGATATATCCGTATATCTCACCCCGTCTCGGGGCATTATTTCAGGATGTACTAGTGGATATGGAGCAGCGGGCAAGAAGCCCGCATGAGGACGAGTGGAGCAGTGGTGTAGAGTCTAGCTATCATGTCATTTTAGTTTATGAATTTATTTGGCAAGTGAAGTGTAATATGTAAATAATTGTAGTTTGAAGTTAAAGTTGTAAATGTAAATGTAATCCAGTGTTGTAAATGTACCATGGATGTATGTAATATGATGGAAGGGCTTTAGGCCTATTGTAGGTTTAAGATTATCTACATTATGGTTTATGCATGAAATTGAATGTTAGTTATTAAAACTATAAAGGATTGAAAAGTAAACTGTTTATGTTTTATGTGTATATTGGATTGGGTTGTAAGTGCCCCAAGGCGTTGTTGGACCTTGTGTGTGCCACCCATTGGATTTTGCTGGATTTCAGGTGTATTAGTGGTGTTAAACAGGTTATGCAAATTTGGGGATTTTAGGAAATACAAAGGAAACTCTGGCGAATTTTTTGTAGAATTGGCAGTTTTTGGGTGAACTTTGGAGGAGCGTATCTCTCTCCATAGTGGTCCGATTGGGACGTGCCATACGCCATTTTGAAGCTTAAGATGTCCCCTACGTTGTGTCAAAAGCCTAGGTTTATTGCTAGTGTGCGCAGCCCATGGGGGCTGTTGTCACGAACTGCCCTGTTCTGGCCAGCACCAGTGGGCAGATTTGGGTCTGTGTTGGGAAATTAATTCCCGCTTCGTTACTTGGTCAAATTAAGCGTACGATATATCAAATCGAAGTTTGAGGTGTCTATTTTATGGTGTAAAAGTTTGAGAGGCAGTGTCCTTGTGGTTAGGTGCAGTTTATTCCGTGAAGTTTGGACGTTTTAGGCTGTTTTGGAGTTGGTAGGCAATGTTGTTTGTCCATCTTCAAACGGCGATAACCGGAGCTCACGAGCTCGGAATCGAGTGTGTGATAGCTTGTTAGAAAGGTAATTGAATAAGGAAAAAAGATAACCTGGAGTCTAAGTTTTTAGTTTTATTTTGTGTTCATGGAAAAACAAATTAGCAAGTCCGGTTAAGTGGTAAAAACGTAAAAGTGAGGAATTGGCTAAGTGGGTTTATGGGAACCCCTTAGTATCTTGTAGGTAATAAAATAAAGTGTATAAATAGTTAAGAAAGTCTTCCGCTAGTGTTTCAGTTACGGTCATAGCTTTTTATTATTACGCTTTTTATACTTTTACTGTTCGCGTAATAATCGGAAAAAGCTTAATCAAGAATGCGGAATATATTAAAATAGAATATACAACATTTCAAGTCCAAGAGTAGAATCCAAGTAACATATCCAAAAATCCGAACATGAGAGCAACGTTCACAATCCATGCACCAGCTAGCAGTCACAGAAGGTAATATCGCCTAACACATACCTTGCATGCCCAACCACTAATCAAACAACAGCAAACTCAGTCCACATTCCAGGGTTATGTGCACCTAATCAAGCAAGAAAAACCAAACATAATTTTAACTTGGTTCTTATAATTTACAATTAATTGCTATGCCACCTAATCCATGTATATGAACGGTTTTTCCATGGTTCCCATAAAGAATTAGTTTTCTAACTTCACTTTAATTTGACAATGTGTACAGCGAAAGAAATCCTAAGGTTTTCCACTCATGCCAATTCGGTTTTAACCCCAAACATAGTCCCACTTTAAGATTTGCGCACTTATATTTTTAAGCATGACAATTCAGAATTTGTTTCAAGCTAGTCCTATAGTTTACAAATAACTTCCATGCTGCCAATACTTATACTCCGTCGATTTCCCATGCTCCCAAGACTAAAGATTTTCTGCCTAAGTTTTACCCTTTTCAATTTCTAGTAAGTGGCAACAATTACTGCCGCCTAAGAATACTGTTTCGGGGTTTACATCATATGCACAGCCTAAATAATTTCCTTAAACTAATGACAGTTCCAAAATTAAAATTATTTATAATCCAAGCCTTACGACATTATTTTTCAGACTTGCAAACCTTAATATCGCAGTTGTACAGTGAGCAGAAACAACGTGATAAGGATGACAAAGTTTGACTTCCTAAGACACACACATGCAACCGAAACTGAGGAGAGAAATTGGGGAATTTTATCTTTTGTAGGTACCTTTTAGGAGAGTGATAAAGGGCTGTCCATAAAGTTTTAATACATTCAAAGCAAAGTTCATAATTTAGTCCAAAAAGAGGCAATCCAACAAAATTAAAGAGAAATATTTCCCTACTCACAAGTCAGATTATTTGGAAAGCTACAGGCACCCAGCCCACTACTTGTTCGTATGAGTATAATCAATGAAATGACAACAAAAGAATTTTCTTTCTAAAAATGCCCATGCAAGCTGGAACAGGGACGGTGAAGGGAAGATTTAAGGTGGATTTACATCTAAGATACCATTAAAGCGAGGCTATTTCCAAATTCATAAGTTTCCGGTTAAGGTTCACATGCATCCAATCCTAATGTTGTACATAATTATAGGGTTAAAGGGATGGAGATGGTCACAATAATTTATTCTCCTATTATACATGTATAGGCCGAAACATAAGTGAGTAGTTAAGGGTTTTATTTTTATTGTTTACTTTTACTTTAGGTCATTTAGTTCTACTGCAGTCCAAGGCAGGAAACAGGGAATAGAATAGCAAAAACATTGTTCTCTTAATTTCATGTGGCAACCGTTTAAAGTGTTATGAAGGAATGACAAAATTTACATCCCCCTTAGCACATGGCAGGTCGAACAAGTAGGCAAACAGAAGGGAACTCTTAGACTCAGATTTACCTCCAAGAATACCCCCCAAGATTAGCGCTTCAAGCCAACCGAACAGTGTAAGGAAGGAGAAAAAAAAACTGAACAACTCAACTACTAGTTCACTAGCGCACCAAGGCCTCCACCAGCAAAAGAGCAGTCCTACCCTTTTCTTTTGCTTTGCAAGATTGGTTCCATCTATATGCAGGTGAGGAAGAAGTTCGTTCAATGCTGGATCAAAGTGTATGCAGTAAAAACATGCACCCAAAACCGACCCAAGCAAAAAGGAAATAAGAAGACAATGAGAGAAGCATCTCACCTCCTTGAAGGATGTATACAGCCGAATAAAGAAATAGAAGGGGAAAGATTTATACTTCTGTCCATGATGTTGGTCCACGGCTGAACAAGAAAGGGAACAGAAACATGGTTAGGCTTCACTCTCCGTGATTGCTGCATGGAAGACCGAACAAAGAGGGAAGAGTATTGAACTTAGATGGTAATCTCCTTCTTGGCTGTTGCACGGCTGAACTATGAAAGAAGGCAGAAGAATGTGTTTTTGTTTTCATCCTTTGTGCTCACGGTTCATGGGAACAATGGAAGGAGAAATCACGCAAGCTTTGGTTCATCCTCTTGGAGGTTTACGGCTGGTGGGGGTATAGAATGAGGTCATGGGGCTGCTCCTAATTCTGATTCAAAGGCAGCACAATCCGATGGTTCTCTGGAGAGTTCACCGTTTGGAGAAAGGAAGTGAGGTTGTTATCAAGGGATGAGTGTGATTCAAAAATAATGAGAGAAGGAATCAGCTTGCTGCTTCATCTACTCGGTTCTGAACAGGGATGTGTAGCAAACAGAATTGTGTTTTTCCTTAAGGCCATGCGTACAAGGGAATGGATAAGATGGATGAGCTTTTCCTTTGACCAATAGGATTTCATTGTAGGCAGATTACACTTGGGCAATTAGGGATTGATGTTTAATGGGGATTGGGCTGAACTTAGTTCTCCAAGGGCTTGGGCTCACCCTCTTGGGCTAGTTGGACCCTAATTACTAAGCCATATTGTTTCATGTAACTTACCAAATATAAACTAGGATTTCATTGTAGGTGGCACTTAAAATTACTCCCTAATGGTTCACTCAGCACATGATATATATATATATATATATATATATATATATATATATATATATTATTATTTCATATTCCCACTATTTAATAATCAAGGTTCCTACTTATATGGTAACTAAATGTAAGACCACTCCTTTTTAACTAGTGTTTTGAATCTTTTAAAATATACAAATATACTCACTTATAATAACAACAAAATAATTTTCCTACTTAAATTAATTCCACTCTACACATAAATCCAATTTGAGTTTCAAAATGCTACTCCCTTAATTGCAAGTTATGTAATTTTCTAATTTTGTGGGATGTTACAAAAATGCACAATGTTGATGATGTTCTGACTAAGTACTAATGACGTATGGATGAGTGTTTGTGGTAACTTTGAATATTCTGAGAGACTGATATACCAACCGGTGGTAAAAGGTAGAAGTAGTGTCAATGATGGAATAAATTTTAAGTGAATTGATAATTAAGTGTCAAGGATTCCTAGCGAATAGGACTTGTATATGAGTGGTATGGCATTTTGAATAGTCCTTCAGTTAATAGTGAAGTGGGTCGGAAATTGACTCGTTCCAAAGTGTTTAGTGGAAGTGAGTAAAGCTGTAAAGTAATAGTGTTTTGAGTTTGACATCCAGGATTAAATGGTGATGATTACGAGAAAGAGGTATAAGTGAGTGGAACATAAGGTTAAGTTGTGACATCAGAGTGGAATGAAAGTCGAAAGTAGTTAATGGGTGAAAATATTAAGCATGAGTCCTCGATATGGAGGACATTGATGAGTGTTGTGTTTAGACTGTGAGAGGTCTGAGTATAGAATTGAGCTGACTGAGTTGATAAAGTTGAGATGGTTCATTAATGAAGAAAGTAATAATGAGTGTAAATTATGAATATGATTAGTAGATGGAAAGATTCAGGAGTGTGTTTGTGGTAACCTCTTGGTACTGGGGCTTGTTCCCCTTTTGTGTTCCACCTTGCTAGTTGATGGCAACGGTAGGAAGTGTGTATGAGTAGTGTAGAACAGCATGAGCATGCATGTGCATTATCACAGTGGGTACTTATGTACCAGATCTCTGGCCAGTAGATATTTGTAGTCTTCGGGCAAGTTTTCCGGACTGCCACTGGATAGGTCTCCGAGAGGGAGTTCCAGTTGACCCAGGGTCGTGGTGTGTTATCCGGATAGGAGCACACTAGGTTGTCTCGGGTGTATATGGTTGGAAAGGGTACCTTGGTGGGTTGTTCTATGAACACGCCAGGGGTAGTACCCATAGGCGTATAGCCGAGGATATGGCGTGGTATTGGTAGCTACCATCCCGCATGTCGTAGTTGTTTCTGATATTTCCCCTCTTTCTCTAAATCCCTTGCTTTATCCCGTTTTATAACAGTGATGGTGTTTTATATTATTGATATACATCGAAGTGAACCATTGGGCGGAGTTTTCTCCAGAACCTCTTGGTTACTGAGATATATCCGTATATCTCACCCCGTCTCGGGGCATTTATTTCAGGATGTACCAGTGGATATGGAGCAGCGGGCAAGAAGCCCGCATGATGATGAGTGGAGTAATGATGCATATTTCGCTTCAGTGTATTATATTTTTCATTTTAGTTATGATTTCATTTGTTAAGTAAAGTTGTAATATGTGGATTATTGTAAATTGAAGTTAAAGTGTAAGTGTAATTGTAAGGGAAAAAGTGAGTGATTTTTATTTAATTTAAATTTCAAATAAAAAATATTATTTTATATCTATCTCTCTATTAAAATAAGATAATTTTATATCATTTAAAATGACAATACTTTTCCCAACAAAATTTTGCTCCATGCTTTTTAGTAAATAAGGAGACCTATGCCCAAACACAATAAAGGCCAAAAAAGTTAGCCCAGCCTAGGTGAATCATTTTATGTGGTAAACCCAGCCCTGAAAGAAGTGTTTTGCATGGGTAGCCCAGCCTATAAAGCAGATTGCATGTTTGGTAAACAAAAGGTGGATCACTTAAAGGCTCAAGTTTGTACATAATTTTACATGGGTTTCGGGCCTCCTTAAAAGATATTTTTTCTACATAAGGCTCAAAAATGCTTTATCTGCAATAGGCTATTGTGAAAAGGTCACTAATCATGAACCCAAAAAATATTTTCTTTGACAAGAAAAGAAGAATAGTTACAAGATCAGTTTTAAAGGCTGTTTGAATAAAATTTAAAAACTAAAAATGCCACAGAATTCAAGTTTCTCATTTCATCAATATCAATCAATATGACTGTCTGAAATCGCATTGATTGCTCAAGTATTTAAATATGTTATGATCATGAAAATGGCATATGGGCTGATGACCCAAACCAAGGTAAAATTCTCCAGAGCTGGGTTGAATCTATGGAAGGAGATTCCTTGGTGGCTATTGAGTTTATAACCAAGGATTGCAACCAGCAGCACCCAATGACACCCTTGGTTCAACAAATTCATAGTTATCTCAAAAAGGATTGGCTTGTACATATCTCAAAATGTTACAGCATGAATGGTGAGACATTGCCCCAAAACTAACAGCAACAGACAGATTTCTTCATGTTTCAAGCTTACCCTCTTGACAGCTTTCTGGCTCAATAGTAACTGGCTTAGTCTGGGAAAGTTGCTCAACTTGGTTACCCACATTCATTGAATCTATACAGGAAACAGATGATGAGCTAGAAGGCAACTAGGGCTGAGGCATCCTCCTCAAAAGTAATGCCAAGAAACCATATTATAAGCACATGGTTACAAAAAAAAAATCAACTTTGGTACTAACCCTTTCTGGTTTCTGAATTACCAGGTTCCCCTCTCTTTAGATCAGAAGTCAAGCCAGATCCTACCTTTTCCTGCAATACATAATTTTATAACAAAGATATTGGCCAAAGCAGAAGAAAATTGAATTCTATCAATATTATAATAATTAACACCATATGTATCCCTATTACCTTTGTAGCACTAAGAGGTTCTGATGCTTTAGCAGTATCTAGCCCAATACCAGATGAACTACCTGAGTCTGAATTTGTCAGTGCCACAATTGCAAGACTCAGACAAGAATAACAGAGTCCAGGGAAAATTCATTTTCAAGTGATTAATTCCGCATCATAAACCAAACAAACAGTTGCAAGTATATACTGAATTTATAGTAGCATCACTGAAGAACTATATCCACCCTTCCTACTTCATAACTCTAATCATAAGTGACTAACAATCCCCAACCATTTTTGTAGAGAAGTAACACTAGTATAATATAGAAAAGTAAAAATGTCATGACAAACAATTTCTTTTATTCAATACATTACAGTACATAAGATGAACCAAAAAACCAACAAGTTTTTAAGTAAACACATTAAGAAATCAAAATACGTAGTGATCTAGATGTCAAGTTCTCAACAATTTCTTAACAATTTCTTGATAATGTGTTTATGAAGTAAACACATTAAGAAATCAAACCAACAATTTCTCAACAACTTTTTCTCATTATGACAGGGGCTTTTGCTCATGGAGCTATCTTAAGAAATCAAACCAACAATTTCTCAACAACTTTTTCTCATTATGACAGGGGCTTTTGCTTATATTGTAAATACTGTTTTTGAACTTATATTACACATGTAAGTGAGCTTGGGGTGGAAGATCCTTGAGGACTCCTTGTCTTACTGAGATTTCTTGTTTAGAGATCTCACCCCACGTTTGGGGACGCTTATTTCAGGATCAGGTAATGTTGAGGGCTCAGGTGGCAGGAGGCCAGAGTTGAGTTAGACTCATCTGTGTCATGCTGACATGTTGGATGCTGGGTTTTGTCTGCTGTTTATGTTTTCCCGCCTTGATTATGATATTATGCTGAGACTGTTGTTGGGCATTGTGCCTTATTTGGTGAGCATGGGGTTTGTCCATGCCACATGGATTGTTTTTATCTACTTAGTTAAAGTTGTAATTAAAGTATCAGGATTTTGACCCAGGCTATATGTTGTAGTCCTGTGGCTTTAGATACTGACATTATATTTATATATGAGGTATTTCAGTTAGTTGTCTTGCAATTTACATACAGGCAGTATTTTATGAAATTGATTAAGTAATCAAGTTGGCTAAGGTTAATGACGTCATAATTGAATTAAAGAAAAAGTTATTCCGCATTTTAATTAAGCGTGGCTTAATACGATAGTATGTTAACAATCCGGCTTAACACGGGTTGTTACAATAAACATGAGGAAAGTATATGTATATACAACCTGTGGCTAAATGCCATAAGTGGGGATTATTCCCTCATAAGAGGAAAGTACAGTGAGCGTGAACTAGATGATTACTCGGTGAATTGCACTGAGGGGCTGTTGAGATTCCATAACAGTGTTTAATGTGGAATAAGAAATGTGGAAAAATTGATGATGAGAGTACATACTCCGTAGAAATAAAACTCAGATAAGGATAATTGTGGCTGTAATGTGCCAAAGATTGTTATGTGCCTGTGTGGCACAAATGGAATTGGACCGGGTATTGTCGGCCAGTTAATCGGATTAGTAAGGTTGCCGAGAGAAACTATGGGCTATATATGTTAGGTAGCATGGCTTGTGAAAAGAAATTGGTAAAGCAGAGAAAATGCGTAACTGCGATGTGTGTTCCGGCTGTTCACATGTGGTGGCACCAGATAATATTGAGATTGGGGAGAACTTGAAGACTCCCATTGGCCTTTGAAATGCTGGGCCATTGTGAAAAGAGGCTGAAAAGCCAAAGAATTGTAATGCAAACATTCATTGAGAAGCCCGCGCACCTGATGAAGCTACTTGGGGACGGGAGACTGAGATTCTCCGGCTGTATCCTAAGTTAGCATATGTGTAAATTTGATTTTGCGGACAGAATTCCAAAAAGGTGGGTGAATATAACACCTCGTAAATTTAAATGTGAATTTATACGATAAAATATGGGTTAAAAAGGAAGGATTAGTGAAAATCCTAAAATTTGGGTGAAAATGTGTACCAAGGGCAAAATGGTAAATTGCCAGAAACGTAAAAGGAGGCATGAAAAATGGAGTAGGAGAACTCAAACGCTAAAAATAATGCTGGAAATGGATTCAGGACGAAAAATTGAGTGAATAGGCAAGTTTTGAAAATTTTGATGAATAGTGATTTTTCCGGTGTAAAAATACTACGGTGTAATTGTACCGATAGGAGTGAAATTTTTATGAGTATTTTGAGGAAATAAAAATATGTTATGAACTAGAAAAATATGTAGGTTTTGAAAATATGATTGGAATTGGGTGAGGGATTAAAGTTAAATCGCGTGTGGGACCCGCTGAATCAAAACCCACCTACTTTCCCCTTTTCCCCCTCACGCTCTCTCTCTTTCTCTCTCTTTTGTCTTCTTCTTCTCCTTCTTTCTTGCGCAAAAACCATGGGAGGAAGGGCAAGAAAATTTCTTGCCCTTTTCCCACACTTTTGAGCCACCAAATCAATAAAGTTCCAACTCCAAAGTTGTTTGTAGTGAGGTTGTGAGCATATTACCCTTCTTGATGGAGTCATGAAAGTGAGTGTATAATGAGATCGTTTTTCCACCCCATTATGCGAAATTGTGGAGTTTTGGGGCCATTGGTGGTGCTTTGGCTTGGGAGGAGGCTTGATTATCACTCCTAAAAACATTTGCAAGCTATTGGTGGTAAGAATTCTTGATTTCCTTTGAGTTTCATGAATATATAAAAATGGGTTTTTTTGTTGAAGCTGTGAGGGATGATTTGTGTAGTTAGAGAGCTCAAATGGAAAATGTGCATTAGATGATTATGTCTTAGAATGATGTATTTGCAGGATGCCTAAGAGAAAATTGAATTGTGAAAGAAGTGGATTGATAAGTAATGGTATGATGTTTTAATATGATTATATGATGAGTATGAGTGTTGATTTGGATTGAATACCCCTAGATTGATGGACATGAGTAATTTGACCTATGGAGGTAATGGTGTTGTTGATCGTATAGGTTGCCTCTCTTGGACGCTATGGAAGTGGATTAAGCTTGGAGCTTACGTATAGAGCATTGGCTCGTAGTTGAGGTAAACCTTTGGAACTCGGGTTTAGTCCCTTGTGTGCTCCACCACACCTAGTGGAAGGTTGTGGTTGGATTTTATGTCATTGAGCATTGTGTGATTATGTATTTTCATGCATTATTGCTTGATTGTGTGACATGCTTGGAGCATGTTGTGTGTGAATTGTTTGATCTCTGGCCAGTAGATGTGTGTTGGTTTGGACTTTCGCTGGATAATCCTGCTGGGGATTCCAGTCGGGTTTTGCCGTGGGACCAACTCTGGGAGCGGTACCAGGATGATCCAAATGTTGGACTTCCGCTGGATATCCTGTTGGGGATTCCGGTCGGGTTTTGCCGTGGGGCCGACTCTGGGAGCGGTACCAGGATGATCCAAAATGTGGGACTTTCGCTGGATAGGGCTCATGAGGAGTTCCAGTTGGGTTTTGCCATGGAGTCGTCTCAACCATGGGAGAGGCACCAGGAAGATTCTGGGAGTTATACAATGGGGTCCTTGAACGTAATACAACTGTGGAGGTTCTTGGGTTGTGCCCAGTTGTTGTGATATTGTATGTCTTGCATGTCATACTTTGTTATATGTTGCATATTGAGTGAGCCATGGGGTGGAGTGATCCTCTAGTACCCTTGGTTTACTGAGATATATTTGTATATCTCACCCCGTGTTTGGGGACATCATTTCGGGGTAGGTTGAGCCTGGAGGAGTGGAGCATGAGGTGCATATGGAGCGCACAGCGTGTTAGAGGATTCTGTTGGATACACCTAGCATAGTGTATCATGTTTTGGACTTAGGTCATGGACATGTTGCATTTTGATAATTGTCATGTTTGGTATATTCATGAATATATGAAATTCTTCCAAAAATTGATGTATAATTGTACCTTTGATGTATATGTATCTTATGTGTGAGCATGGGATCTGTCCATAGCCACCTATGATGTATTATAAGCATGTAAATGTGATGTAAAGGGCTCTAAGCCTAATTCATGAATGAATTATTATGCTAGTTAACAAAAGCATGTAATGAAACCTTTGTGATTGAAACATAATGAATATCATATCTGTAAATGGACTGTGATGGGTTGTAAGTGCCCCAAGGCGTTGCTGGTCCTTGTGTGTGCCACCCATGTGATTTTACATAACCATATGTGTTTAGGTTATATTGAACAAGAATAGGGATTGTTGTAAAAACAAAGGGAATTCTGGCCAATTTTCGGGAAATTGGCATGTTTTTAGCAAACTTTGGGAGAACGTATCTCCCTCCACTGTGATCCAATAGGGATGAGCCACACACCATTTTGAAGATGGTGTTACCCTCTGTCTTATATCAAAAATTTAGATTAAACGGAGTTAGGAACTGGACTGTAGAAGGTCGGGAACACAGGCCCCTAGATTGCCCTGCATAGCTGCTAAAGCTGTGAAGACCTTAAACTTTCTGCCACTGGGCGCTAAAATGCCCAGTATGGGCGCTTTAGCGCCCTGGCACCTGTGAGAAATAATTGTTTTCTAACTCGGGCATTTTAGCGCTCGTTGCCCGTTCAGCATACACATGAATTAGTAAAATGGCATAACTTGAGCTACAAATCTCCAAATTGGGCGCGGTTTGAACCCACTCGTAGCTAACAAAGAAATATATAACATACTAAGAAATGAGAAGCATTTGATAGGTTTAAAATTTGTTGGAATAAATAAAATGGTTAAGACATGTAGTGATAAAAATGGAAAGAACGAGTTTTAGCCTTGTTGGTTTATGGGAACCACTTGGCAACCTCTAAACAAAAGAGTGTATGGTATTAGGCTTTGGTATTAATCATTCTGCATAAAGTGTTGGGTTATAATCACAGTTATTTTATTGGAGAAAATGATATTAAAAAGGAAAAAGTTTACCCGTGTTTTATAAATGAACCGCTGTGATTGTAACTGCGCTTAATATCATATTTGGTGATAACACACCGGTTAACAACAGGGTGTTACATCAGGCAGAGATTAGATACTATAATCCACAAGAAAAGAAACTGGATGCAAGAACAATCAGTGGTTATTTCATTGGTTATCCAGAAAAAATCGAAAAGGTATAGATTTTACTGTCCTTATCATACTACAAGGATTATTGAATCTGGAAATGCAAGGTTCATTGAGAATGGTGAAGTTAGTGGGAGTGAAACACCACGTAAAGTGGATATTCATGAAGTGAGTATACAAGTTCCATTGACTTGTAGCTCTAGCAAAGTCGTTGTTCCTCATGTTATTGAACCAATCAATAATAATGAAAGATGAATTAATGATCCCACTACTCATGAAGAAATTATTGTTGATGAACCAAATGAACTCATAGTTGAAGAACCACAACAAATAGCATTAAGAAAATCTCAAAGAGAAAGGATACCTGTTATTTCCAATGCTTATGTGGTATATCTACAAGAGTCTGAATCTGACATGGGTATTCAGGATGATCCAGTAATGTTTTCACAAGCCATGAATGGTGAAAATGGAGATAAGTGATTAGATGCTACGAAAGATGAGTTGAAATCTATGAAACAGAACAAGGTTTGGGATCTTGTTAAGTTACTAGAAGGGTGCAAGAGAGTTGGTTGTAAATGGGTCTTTAAGACCAAGCGTGACTCTCATGGTAACTTAGAACGTTACAAGGCCAGACTATTTGCAAAGGGATTCACTTAGAAAGATGGCATTGATTATAAAGAAACTTTTTCACTAGTTTCAAAGAAGGATTCTTTAAGAATCATTATGGCATTGGTGGCTCATTATGATCTAGAGTTACATCAAATGGATGTGAAAACTGTCTTTCTAAATGGAAATTTAGATGAAGTTGTGTACATGGACCAACCAATGGGGTTCATAGAAAAGGATAAAGAGCACATGGTGTGCAAACTTAAGAAGTCAATATACAGACTTAAACAAGCTTCACGACAATGGTATCTTAAGTTTAATTATATTGTTTTTTCCTTTGGATTTAAAGAAAACATTGTTGATCGATGTATATATCTAAAAATCAGTGGGAGCGAGTTTATCTTATTGATTTTGTATGTTGATGATATTTTGCTTGCAACTAACGATCTTGGTCTTTTAACTGAGACTAAGAAGTTTCTCTCTAGTAATTTCGAAATGAAAGATATGGGTGAGGCAGCCTATGTGATAGGAACAGAAATATTCCATGATAGATCACAAGGATTGTTAGGTTTGTCTCAGAAAACATATATTAATAAAGTTCTAGAGAGATTCAGAATAAAAAAAAACTGCTCATCATCTCTAGTTCTAATTCAGAAAGGAGATAAAGTTAGTCTCATGCAATGTCCTAAAAGTGAATTGGAACAAAAAGAAATGGAAGCAATTCCATATGCATAATAAGTTGGGAGTTTAATGTTGCAAGGAACTAAAGGTCACATGCTTACTTATAGAAGGTCTAACAACCTTGAAGTGATTGGATACACAGGTTCAAATTTTGCAGGATGCCTAGACACAAGAAAGTCTACATGTGGTTACCTGTATCTTTTAGCTGAAGGAGCTATATCATGGAAAAGTACGAAGCAGACTGTAATAGATGCGTGCACTATGAAAGTTGAATTTGTGGCATGCTTTGAAGCCATGATTCAGGCTAAATGGCTACGAAACTTTATTTCAGGGCTTGGGTTGGTCGACAATATTGAAATCCGCTGAAATTTTATTGTGATAATTCCGTAGCAATCTTCTTTTCTAAAAAATGACAAGTATTCCAAAGGTGCTAAACATATGGAATTAAAGTACTTTGCCGTTAAAGAAAAGGTTCATAAACATAGAGTGTCTATAGAGCATATTAGCACCGATCTTATGTTAGCTGATCCCTTGAAGAAGGGACTACCGCCCAAGATATTTACTGGTCATGTATGTAAAATGGGCATTATGTTAGTAATGAATGATGAAAATTATAGTTATGCATTAAGTGTTGACACTCTGAACTCATTGATGAATATATGTTTCTGTTATTGTCTTATTTTCAATTTATGTATACATGCGAGTATATGTGATGATATTGAAAATATTTATGGTCCGTTATGAAGAAATTATTATTGGACATAATATACACTTCCTATTAAAGTATTATGTTAGGAAGCAGAGTCAATATAGTAGTACATGGAAGGGACTATGCCGACTTGATAGCATATGTAACAGCCCGTTACGTACCGGTATTGTTAACATTAATTATGATATTAAGCGCAGTTACAATCACAGCAGTTCATTTATAAAAATGAGAATAAACTTTTTCCGATTATTACGCGAACAGTAAAAGTATAAAAAGCGTAATAATAAAAAGCTGTGACCGTAACTGAAACACTAGCGGAAGACTTTCTTAACTATTTATACACTTTATTTTACCACATACAAGATACTAAGGGGTTCCCATAAACCCACTTAGCCATTTCCTCATTTTTTACGTTTTTACCACTTAACAGGATTTGACAATCTGTTTTTCTACGAACACAAAATAGAAATCCAAACTTAAACTCCAGGTTATCTTTTTTACTTATTCACTTACCTTTCTATCAAGCTATCACACACTCAATTCCGAGCTCGTGAGCTCCGGTTATCGCCGTTTGAAGTTGGACAAACAACATTGCCTACCAACTCCAAAACAGCCTAAAACGTCCAAACTTCACGGAATAAACTGCACCTAACCACAAGGACACTGCCTCTCAAACTTTTACACCATAAACTAGACACCTCAAACTTCGATTTGATATGTCGTACGCTTAATTTGACTAAGTAACGAAGCGGGAATTAATTTCCCAACACAGACCCGAATCTGCCCACTGGTGCTGGCCAGAACAGGGCAGTGCGTGACAACAGCCCCCATGGGCTGCGCACACCACCAATGAGTCTAGGCTTTTGACACAATGTAGGGGACATCTTAAGCTTCAAAATGGCGTATGGCACGCCCCAATCGGACCACTATGGAGAGAGATACGCTCTTCCAAAGTTCACCCAAAAACTGCCAATCGGACCACTATGGAGAGAGATACGCTCTTCCAAAGTTCGCCAGAGTTTCCTTTGTATTTCCAAGAATCCCCAAATTTGCATAAGCTGTTTAACATCACTAATACACCTGAAATCCAGCAAAATCCAATGGGTGGCACACACAAGGACCAACAACGCCTTGGGGCACTTACAACCCAAATCAGTATACACTTAAAACATAAACAATTTACTTTTAAATCCTTTATAGTTTTAATAACTAACATTCAATTTCATGCATAAACCATAATGCAGATAATCATAGACCTACAATAGGCCTAAGGCCCTTCCATCATATTACATACATCCATGGTACATTTACAACACTGGATTACATTTACATTTACAACTTTAACTTTAAACTACAAATATTTACATATTACACTTCACTTGCCAAATAAATCCATAAACTAAAATGACATGATAGCTACACTATGCACCACTGCTCCACTCGTCATCATGCGGGCTTCTTGCCCGCTGCTCCATATCCACTGGTACATCCTGAAATAATGCCCCAAGACGGGGTGAGATATACGGATATATCTCAGTAACCAAGAGGTTCTGGAGAAAACTCCGCCCAATGGTTCACTTCGATGTATATCAATAATATAAAAACAACACCATTGTTATAAAACGGGATAAAGCAAGGGATTTAGAGAAAGGGGGAATATATCAGAACAACTACGACATGCGGGATGGTAACTACCAATACCACGCCATGTCCTCGGCTATACGCCTATGGGTACTACCCCTAGCGTGTTCATAGAACAACCCACGAAGGTACCCCTTCCAACCATATACACCTGAGACAACCTAGTGTGCTCCTATCCGGATAACACACCACGACCCTGGGTCAACTGGAACTCCCTCTCGGAGACCTATCCAGTGGCAGTCCGGAAACACTTGCCCGAAGGCTAAAAATATCTACTGGCCAGAGATCTGGTACATAAGTACCCACTGTGATAATGCACATGCATGCTCATGCTGTTCTACACTACTCATACACACTTCCTACCATTGTCATCAACTAGCAAGGTGGAACACAAAAGGGGAACAAGCCCCAGTACCAAGAGGTTACCTTTCTTTTTCCTTTCACTGAGCTCCGCAGAACTCCACTTACAGCTTGATTCACAGGGAACGCCTCAATCCACTTGATGCAGGACCAAGGGCAATCCACTGTTTCACTGTTCCAAGTTTATATCCACGTACGGCAACCTGTACAACCATGCACAGCCGTCAGTTTCAGTCACAATACGTCAAAACGCAAAAACGTCAAATTCCTCTTATCTCCCCCAAGGTTCGGCCATAATAGGTTTAATTTGGGTTTTATCTTTCTAAATTTTCTTTCTCATTTTATTTCACTTACTTAGGTTACCCAAAGGCTAGTTCAATCGCCGTTTTTCGGTTTTACGACTTTTTCGCAACGTTTTGCGAATTATTTCACTTTAGGCACATTTTGCCACTTTCAACACTTATTATTTTTACATTGATTCTTCCACATGCCAATCACCACACAACCCATCTATTAACTTTCCCATCACACAACACAACACCAAAGTGTTCTAAAACATCAATTTGCTCAATTGTACATAAATGGCCTAATATTGGCTAGTCCAAACCAAGGATTTCCACTCAATTCCTATGGCCCACAACTCACATAATCACTTCCAACATCATATAATCACACTACAATTCACTATACCACACATTAACACAAAACTCAAAAATTCCATTTCATGCACCAATTTTTCCTCAGTTAAAAATCCATTTTTTTTCGCTTAAAATTTTCTTTTCATTTATAGAATTTATACATAATTCTAATACATTATCATATAATATACATTTTCCATTTGAGCTCTCTAACACCATATATCACAAAATCCCTCTTTAGGGTCAATTATCACAACTCAAAATTTAACCAATGAAATGTTGAAATAACTCACCCAATTGAACAGTATATGGCTCCACCTAAGTATACTCCACCATTGTAGCATTTAAAAGCTCCAAGAACACAATTTTCACCAATATTTCGAATCTGATTTTTGCCCAGATCTCTCCAAATACGCGGTTTCAAGGCTCAAGAGTGGTACCAATGTGTTTTCCATCAAGATTCAACACAAACTTTGTTGAATTTGGTTGAGTATAGCTTGGTTTAGGGGAGGAGGAAGATTTGCCCAAAAATGAGGGAAAATGGGGCTGTTGGACGCTGCTTGAAGAAGAAGAATACGTGAATGAAGAAAAATGAATAGTGTTTAAGAAGTGTTTATTTGACTTTAAGTGGGTACCGGATCACACGTGATTTAAAACTCACCCGAATTTCCCTCCGATCATCACTAAAATTCACAATTTAAAAACCTAATGAGAAATTATAATTTTTCATCTTAACAAAATCCTTTAATTTTACTCCCTCAGATAAATTTGGAGCTTTCCGGTTGTTCAGAAAAACACTGCTTTAAGGTACAGAGTGCTCCGTTGACAAACTTCCACAAATTGACTTAAATCCCTCAAATATTATCAGAAATCATATTTCCTATTTCCATGGACCATTTAAAATCAATATTTGAAACCTAGAGCTCA
>JAVKPL010004564.1:0-22274 GCA_032173675.1 Gastrolobium villosum
TTTAAAGCTTGCTTGGTACACCAATGAGCACACTGGTTTGTCTCTCTATGCGTATGAGATATTTCCATATCGGTGAACGCTCTGCAACATAAGAGTCCCTAGATTCATCAAGAGGGGATTCTAGCATCTGAATAGCCTTCATAGAATCATCAGTATACTTGACGATACCTTTTATTAAGTAGCGTATCTGAGGCAGAAAATTGAAGGAGGTGAAGCGCAGGGTGAGCGACGATTTCATTTTTGGTATAATAGTCACGCAATCGTTAACTCTCTTCCCCTTTCTCTGTCCCTCTTTCTCCCAGTTCTTCCCGTTTCATGTTTACTAAATGAGAGTTCTAGATACTACGTTAAATCGATTACACATTCTCTATGCAAAGCTCACCAATGCCTTTTCATAATGTGGATTTCAAATGCAATTTGGACACACTGGCCTATTTGTTTTTGAATTGTTAGGAAGATGTTTTTATATGCAAAAATCTATTTTGCATTCTTGGGGAATACTATGTGTGTCATTTCACCTTGGACTAGTTTTGATGATATGTTTCACTGTCTTTATCGAGGATAATATTCAACTTATGTGCTTATCTTATACTTGGTTAGAGAGAAATGACCCTATTTTCCAGGGTGTTCCTTTTTCTTTAAATATGTTCTGAGACAGGTTCATATGTGTCATATTTCTTTCAATCTCTGCACATGACACTTTGAAGGGAATAATCCTTTAAATGAACGAAGATATTTTATCTCACCTCTTAAAGGAATATTCATTACAAATATGCAGAGATGTTATTGACTACCTGTTTGTTTCTCACTAGGGTTAGAAAAGACCGACAAACCTCTTTAAGGATTTACAAGAGATATTATATATAATCTAGCAATAAAGTTCTTACATCAACTAAGAGAATTTGAACCTATCTTTATGAAATATGGACCAAATCCATAGCGATCATAGACATTTATGTTGGCTTAAACTTAATTACTGAAAAATATTTTAAGTCATGTATCAAGCCCTGACATATTAGGATAAAAAGGGCAAGGAGTGCCAAAGCTTACAGTTGTTGCGAAAAGGCAATCTTCCTTGCAAAAACGTTAGAGCAAAAGCAGAAAGGCAGAGCGGTTAGAGAAATCTGAATGTCGGAACGCGGTGCATTTTCTCAGCACAAAGGACCCCACAAAGAGAATCACAACAAATGTGAAATAACAAAAAGATAATATTAGAACATATTTAACTTGCCAGTCGATTTATTTTCATTAAGATAATTATAAATATTTAGTATTACGTTACAATATTAAAAAATTGTTTCAATGTTTATAAAAGCTAAAAAAGTAAAAAGCTCAATAAATAAACAAAAAAAAAATTTATAATTTAAATATAAAGAAATTATAAATAAAAAATATCTCAAAGCAGGTGAACTGAAAGGAAAATACCTTTTATTTCTTTTTTATTTTTGTTGGAGCATCGTGATAGACATGTTTCCCTTTCCTGTTGTTTAAAGCTAGCTTGACACACCAATGAGCACACAGGTTTGTCTCTCTATGCGTATGAGATATTTCCACTCCGGTGAAGACGCTCTGCAACATAGGAGTCCCTAGATTCATCAAGAGGGGATTCTAGCATCTGAATAGCCTTCATAGAATCATCGGTATACTTGACAATACCCTTTATTAAGTAGCGTATCTGAGGCAGAAAATTGAAGGAGTGGTAGCGCAGGGCGAGCGGCGATTTCATATTTTTTGTATGATAGTCACGCAATCGTTAAGTCTATTCCCCCTTCTCTGTCCCTCTTTCTCTCAGTTCTTCCTGTTCCATGTTCACTAGATGAGAGTTCTAGATACTACGTTAAATTGATTACACATTCTCTATGCAGGGCTCACCAATGCATTTTCATAATGTGGATTTCAAATGTAATTTGGACACACTGGCTCATTTATTTTTGAATTGTTAGAAAGAAATTTTTATATGAAAAAATCTATTTTGCATTCTGGGGGAATATTATGTGTGTCATTTCACCTTGGACTAGTTTTCATGATATATTTCACTGGCTTTATTGAGGATAATATGCTACTTATGTGCTTCTTTTATACTTGGTTAGAGAGAAATGACAACATTTTCCAGGTGTTACTATTTCCTTAAATATGTTCCGGGATAGGTTCATATGTCTCACATTTCTTTCATTCTCTGCTCATGGTTCCTTGAAGGGAATAATCCTTTAAAATGAATGATGATCTTTTGCTTCACCTCTTAAAGGAATATTCATTACAAATATGCAGAGATGTTATTGACTTCTTGTTTGTTTCTCACTAAGGTTAGAAAAGACCGACAAACCTCTTTAAGGATTTACAAGAGATATTATATATAATTAGGGGTGTGCTTGGAGCGGTTCAGTTCGGTTATTGTCAAAATTCGAACCAAATCAGTTTTAAACGTTTTGGATTTTAAACCGATCCATTTTTTTAAAAAAAAAAACGGTTTTAAATTTGTTCAAACCGATTTAAAACCTGTTTCAAAACCGGTTTGTGGTTCGTAACCGGTTTTGATTTAAAACCGGTTATGAACCACAAGCCAATTTTCAAGATTATAACCTGTTTTCAAGATTAAAACTGGTTTTCAAAATTAAAACCGATTATTTTGGGCAGGCTTATAACTGTAAATTTTATGTTTTTTTGGGCAGACTTGAGAAGGACGTGGATTGGGGCTTCATTTTAAGCTTATGTATATATGCATTTTATAACCGGAAATATATCATTATCCTAAGAAATATTCCTGCTAGGTTTCTGATTACAAAAATATTCCTAAGAAAGGACGTGTCTCTGTCTCTTCCATATAATTTGAGTTCAGTGAAGGCAGAGCTAGTTTGACGCCATTCTTCAACTTGAGGTTGGCTTTGGGTCCCCAAAACTCTCCCACCACAAAATTCAAACAAGCGTCTTTCTTCATCGATATCATGAAATCTTTTGGTGATCTCTTCCATCCTTTTACCAACATCTATACAAAACAGAATGTTGATAGTATGGAAACGAGATATTCGTCCTTCAAATTGAATTCGGTTGGACTGGATTGAACAATGGTCCAATATGTCGTCGAGAACATGAGCAGCAGCAGTGTGCTTCTACAGCCAATGGCATGGCCATGGCTTGTCATTACCATTTCCTCAGCATCTTGGAGGTTGGCGTTGATTACAGTCAGATATCCAGTTAGCTTTCAGATCTGTCCATCAACACCCACGAAAGTTGAAAACTGATTCTGGCCAAAAGATTTTAAGTTATCAATCACAAATTCAAGCAAAGAATCACCAATTTTCAGATCTGAGAAATAACATAAATGAAAGAGTGGAGATGGCTTTGAATTGGGAATAGGAGGATGATTGATGCCTCTACCAAATCAAGAATAAATAACATGATTACCTAAGAAATATATCATATCCTAAGAAAAATTCATCTTAGTACCAAATATACAACATGATTACAGAGAATATTTTTTAAATGATTACAATGGAGGTCTAAGACCCCTGTGATTCAACCCCAAGATCAAATAGTTCCTAAAGAGACTTAGTACCACTTGAATTATATGTGAAGTCAAGTAACTATATGCACCACCATATTGCAGCAACCATGTGAAGTTGTATTGTACCATAGGTTCTGACAATAAAAACACCCAAATACAAAGGGAGGACCCTCAAGAATAGAGAGACAGCAACCCAAGCAAATTATCCAAGAAATTAAAATGATGCTGAATACAATATAATGGCAACTTAAATCGAAGAAATTAAATCCAAGATCATGCAAACAAGAACGAATCATGCTAACATAAAGGAAATGAAAAACAAATATCCTTTATTAAGAGGGGATTCTAGCATCTGAGTAGCCTTCATAAAATCATCACTATACTTGAAGATACCCTTTATTAAGTAGCGTATCTGAGGCAAAGAATTGAAGGAGGTGGAAGCGCAAGGCGAGCGACGATTTCATTTTTGGTATGATAGTCACGTAATCGTTAACTCTCTTCCCCTTTCTCTGTCCATCATTCTCTCAGTTAATCCCGTTACATGTTCACTAGATGAGAGTTCTAGATACTACGTTAAATTGATTACACATTCTCTATGCAGAGCATACCAATGCCTTTTCGTAATGTGGATTTCAAATGTAATTTGGACACACAGGACCATTTATTTTTGAATTGTTAGAAATATACTTTTATTTGAAAAAATCTATTTTGCATTCTGGGTGAATACTATGTGTGTCATTTCACCTTAGATTAGTTTTCATGATATGTTTCACTGGCTTTATCGAGGATAATATGCAACTTATGTGCTTATCTTACACTTGGTCAGAGAGAAATGACTCCATTTTCTAGGGTGTTTCTATTTCGTTAAATATGTTCCGAGATAGGTTCATATGCGTCATATTTCTTTCAATCTCTGCTCACGGTAATTTGAAGGGAATAATTTAAAATGAACAATGATCTTTTACTCCACCTCTTAAAAGAATATTCTTTACAAATATGCAGAGATGTTATTGACTACCTGTTTGTTTCTCACTAGGGTTAGAAAAGACCGACAAACATCTTTAAGGATTTACAAGAGATATTATATATAATCTACCAATAAAATTCTTACATCAACTAAGAGAATTTGAACCTATCTTTCTGAAACATGGACCAAATGCATAGCGATAATAGACATTTTTGTTGGCTTAAACTTAATTACTTAACAATATTTTAAGTCATGTATCAAGCCCTGACATATTAGGATAAAAGGGGCAAGGAGTGCCAAAGCTTACAGCTATTGCGAAAAGGCAATCCTCCTTGCACAAAAGGTAGAGCAAAAGCAGAAAGGCAGAGCGGTTAGAGAAATTCGAGTGTCAGAACGCGACGCATTTTCTCAGCACATAGGACCCCACAAAGAGAATCACCCCAAATGTGAAACAAAAAATAATAATATTAGAACATATTTAACATGCAGTCGATTTATTTTCATTAGTATAATTATAAATATTTAGTATTACGTTACAATATTAAAAAATTGTTTCAATGTTTATAAAAGCTAAAAAAGCAAAAAGCTGAATAAATAAACAACAAAAAAATTATATTATTATTATATTATAATTTAAATATAAAGAAATTATAAATAAAAAATATCTCAAAGTAGGTGAACCTAAATGGACAATACCTTTTATTTCTTTTTTATTTTTGTTGGAGCATCGTGATAGACATGTTTCCCTTTCTCGTTGTTTAAAGCTACCTTGACACACCAATGAGCACACAAGTTTGTCTCTCTATGCGTATGAGATATTTCCAAACAAGTGAAGACGCTCTGCAACATAGGAGTCCCTAGATTCATCAAGAGGGGATTCTAGTATCTGAATAGCCTTCATAGAATCATTAGTATACTTGACGATACCTTTTATTAAGTAGCGTATCTGAGGCGAAAAATTGAAGGAAGTGGAAGCGCAGGGCGAGCGGCGATTTCATATTTTTTGTATGATAGTCACGCAATCGTTAACTCTCTTCCCCCTTCTCTGTCTGTATGTCTCTCAGTTCTTCCCGTTCCATGTTCACTAGATGAGAGTTCTAGATCCTACGTTAAATTTATTACACATTCTCTATGCAGAGCTCACCAGTGTCTTTTCGTAATGTGGATTTCAAATGTAATTTGGACATACTGGCCATTTATTTTTGAATTCTTAGAAAGATACTTTTATATGAAAAAATCTATTTTGCATTCTGGGGGAATACTATGTGTGTCATTTCACCTTGGACTAGTTTTGATGATATGTTTCACTGGCTTTATTGAGGATAATATGCTACTTATGTGCTTCTCTTATACTTGGTTAGAGAGAAATGACATCATTTTCCAGGTGTTACTATTTTTTTAAATATGTTCCGAGATAGGTTCATATATGTCACATTTCTTTCAATCTCTGCTCATGGTTCCTTGAAGGGAATAATTCTTTAAAATGAACGATGATCTTTTACTTCACCTCTTAAAGGAATATTCATTACAAATATGCAGAGATGTTATTGACTGCCTGTTTGTTTCTCTCTAAGGTTAGAAAAGACCGACAAACCTCTTTAAGGATTTACAAGAGATATTATATATAATTAGGGGTATGCAAGGAGCGGTTCAGTTCGGTTATTGTCAAAAACCGAACCAAACCAGTTTTAAACGGTTTGGATTTTAAACCGATCCACTTTTTTAAAAAAAACCGGTTTTTAATTTGTCCAAACCGGTTTGTGGTTCATAACCGGTTTTGATTTAAAACCGGTTTTCAAGATTAAAACCGGTTTTTCAAGATGAAAACTGGTTTTCAAAATTAAAACCGGTTATTTTGGGCAGACTTATAACTTTAAATTTTATGTTTTTTTGGGCAGACTTGAGAAGGAGGTGGATTGGGGCATCATTTTAAGCTTATGTATATATGCATTTTATAACCGAAAATATATCATTATCCTAAGAAATATTCCTACTAGGTTTGTGATTACAGAAATATTCCTAAGAAAGGAAGTGTCTCTGTCTCTTCCATATAATTTGAGTTCAGTGAAGGCAGAGCTAGTTTGACGCCATTCTTCAACTTGAGGTTGGCTTTGGTTCCCCAAAACTCTCCCACCACAAAATTCAAACAAGCGCCTTTCTTCATCCATATCATGAAATCTTTGGGTGATCTCTTCCATTCTTTTAACAACATCTATACGAGACAGAATGTTGATAGGATGGAAATGAGATATTCGTCCTTCAAATTGCATTCGGTTGGACTGGATTGCACAATGGTCCAATATGTCATCTAGAACATGAGCAGCATCAGTGAGCTTCTGTAGCCAAACCTTAACGGCATGGCCATGGCTTGTCATTCTCATTTCCTCAGCATCTTGGAGGTTGGCGTTAATAACAGTCAGATATCCAGTTAGCTTTCGGATCTGTCCATCAACACCCATGAAAGTTGAAAACTGATCCTGGCCAAAAGATTTTAAGTTATCAATCACAAATTCAAGCAAAGAATCAGCCATTTTCAGATATGAGAAATAGCACAAATAAAAGAGTGGAGATGGTTTTGAATTGGGAATAGGAGGATGATTGATTGATGCCTCTACCAAATCAAGAATAAATAACATGATTACCTAAGAAATATATCATATCCTAAGAAAAATTCATCTTAGTGCCAAATATACAACATGATTAAAAAGAGTATTTTTTAAATGATTACAATGGAGGTCTAAGACCCCCTGTGATTCAACCCCAAGATCAAATAGTTCCTAAAGAGACTTAGTACCACTTGAATTATATGTGAAGAGAAGTAACTATATGCACCATCATATTGCAGCAACCATGTGAAGTTGTATTGTACCATAGGTTCTGACAATAAAAACACCCAAATACAAAGGGAGGACCCTCAAGCATAGAGAGATAGCAACCCAAACAAATTATCCAAGAAATTAAAATGATGCTGAATACAATATAATGGCGACTTAAATACAAGATCATGCAAATAAGAACGAATTGTGCTAACAGAAAGGAAATGAAAAACAAATATCCTTGATGATATGTTTCACTGGCTTTATTGAGGATAATATGCTACTAATGTGCTTCTCTTATACTTGGTTAGAGAGAATTGACCCTATTTTCCAGGTGTTGCTATTTCCTTAAATATGTTCCGGGATAGGTTCATATGTGTCACATTTCTTTCATTCTCTGCTCATGGTTCCTTGAAGGGAATAATCCTTTAAAACGTAGTTATCTTTTACTTCACCTCTTAAAGGAATATTCATTACAAATATGCAGAGATGTTATTGACTGCCTGTTTGTTTCTCACTAGGGATACAAAAGACCGACACACCTCTTTAAGGATTTACAAAAGATATTATATATAATCTACCAATAAATTTCTTACATCAACTAAGAGAATTTGAACATATCTTTGTGAAACATGGACCAAATCCATAGCGATCATAGACATTTCAGTTGGCTTAAACTTAATTACTTAACAATATTTTAAGTCATGTATCAAGCCCTAACATATTAGGATAAAAGGGGCAAGGAGTGCCAAAGCTTACAGCTGTTGCGAAAAGGCAATCCTCCTTGCACAAAAGGTAGAGCAAAAGTAGAAAGGCAGAGCGGTAAGAGAAATTCGAGTGTCAGGATGCGGCGCATTTTCTCACCATAGGTGACCCCACAAAGAGAATCACACCAAATGTGAAACAAAAAAAGATAATATTAGAACATATTCAACATGCTATTCGATTTATTTTCATTAGTATAATTATAAATATTTAGTATTACGTTACAATATTAAAAAATTGGTTCAATGTTTATAAAAGCTAAAAAAAGGAAAAGCTCAATAAATAAACAACAAAAAATATATTATATTATTATTATATTATAATTTAAATATAAAGAATTTATAAATAAAAAATATGTCAAAGCAGGTGAACTAAATGGGCAATACCTTTTATTTCTTTTTTATTTTTGTTGGATCATCGTGACAGACATGTTTCCCTTTCCCGTTGTTTAAATTTGCTTGACACACCAATGATAACACTGGTTTGTCTCTCTATGCGTATGAGATATTTCCACACCGGTGAAGATGCTCTGCAACATAGGAGTCCCTAGATTCATCAATAGGGGATTCTAGCATCTGAATAGCCTTTATTGAATCATCAGTATAGTTGACGATACCCTTTATTAAGTAGCGTATCTGAGGCAAAAAATTGAAGGAGGTGGAAGCTCAAGGCGAGCGGCGATTTCATATTTTTGGTATGATAGAAACGCAATCATTAACTCTCTTCCCCTTCTCTGTCCCTCTTTCTCTCATTTCTTCCCGTTCCATGTTCAGTAGATGAGAGTTTCAGATACTACGTTAAATTAATACACATTTTGTATGCAGAGCTCACCAATGCCTTTTCGTAATGTGGATTTCAAATGTAATTTGGACACACTGGCCATTTATTTATGAATTGTTAGAAAGATACTTTTATATGAAAAAATCTATTTTGCATTCTGGGGGAATACTATGTGTGTCATTTCACCTTGGGCTAGTTTTGATGATATGTTTCACTGGCTACATCAACTAAGAGAATTTGAACCTATCTTTGTGAAACATGGACCAAATCCATAGCGATTATAGACATTTCTGTTGGCTTAAACTTAATTACTTAACAATATTTTAAGTCATGTATTAAGCCCTGACATATTAGGATAAAAGGGGCAAGGAGTGCCAAAGCTTACAGCTGTTGCGAAAAGGCAATCCTCCTTGCACAAAAGGTAGAGCAAAAGCAGAAACGCAGAGCGGTTAAAGAAATCCGAGTGTCAGGATGTGACGCATTTTCTCAGCACAGATGACCCCACAAATAGAATCACCCCAAATGTGAAACAACAAAAAGATAATATTAAAACATATTTAACATGAATGGAACGTTTGCATGGTGAAGGGGGTTGGTTATGTAATGCAGGTTCAAGAGGTTGTGGATAAAGGATAGGCTCAGGTCTGAGAGGCTCATTATATGGTGTTGGGGAAGTAGCCACATCTGGTGTAGATATAGGCTTGTGATTAGTGTCAGTATTATGTAGAAAAGGAAAACAATCTTAAAAAAAGACCATATTTCTGGAGATGAAAACTGACTGAGACATTAAATCAAGAAGGCATATCCTTTAACACCAGTTGTATATCTAAGAAAGATTGACTTCCGTGCCCTTGGAGAAAACTTCGTTCTATGAGAGGTATTGGTTGAAGCATAACACAGACAACCAAATACCTTGAGATTAGTAAGCAAAGTTGGTTGTTGATGGACATTGCATATGGGCTTCTATTCCTCAAAAGTGGAGTAGGTAGCAGATTAATAAAGTAGGCAGCATGTAGTATAGCATAAGACCAGTATGTAAGTGGGACTTTGAAAAATAAGAGCCCTTGCTACATTAAGTAAATGCTGATGTTTCCTTTCAAAGATGCCATTTTGCTGAGGAGTTTCAACACAACTCCTTTGATGTAGAATACCCTTCGACTTATAAAAATCCTCCACGTGAAATTATGGTCCATTTATGAGAACCTTAAGGTGAGTATTAAATTGGTTCTCTATCAGAATGATCAGCCCTTGAAGATTAGTACGAGTTTCACCTTTTGTCTTCATTGGAATTACCCATGTGAAATGAGTATAGTCATCTACCACCGTTAAGAAATATTTATGGCCATGTACAAAGGGTACCATATAAGGGCCCCATATATCCACATGCAATAGATCTAACAAAATTCCAGTTTTACTATTTCTGATTGGAAAAGAAAGACGTTGTTGTTTAGCAAACTGTCACGTATCACTAGGAGAACAATGTACATTTGGTATAAATGGAAATTGCATTGACATCTCTTTCAATGTATTATGAGAAATATGTCCTAGTCTAAGATGCCATAACAGAGAGGCACAGTAGAACTAGGTACATTGTTATTACTAATAGGTTCTTTGGGGATGCAATTGAGAATCTAGTTTGCAGGTCTTTTATTTTGTGCATCTTGGGCTAAGGATTGCTGGATAGGAGTCTTCATCACAATAGTCCATCCACTACTTCAGCTAAACCAATCGTCGCTCGTGAATGGATCTGTTTAATAGCGCAAAATGAATTATGAAATGTGAGATAACAAGGGATACTTTTTGTGAGCTTTGTGACAGAAATCAAATTAATATGAAAACTTGGAACATAAAGAACATTGATCAAGTTTAAGTGAGGAGAAATGTTTATTGTTCCCGAAAATGAAGCTAAGTTTCGTGATCCATCAGGAAGTGATATAGAGATTGGATGAAGATTTACAAAAGCAGATCGAGCAAAGCATGCATGATCTGTGGCTCTCGTGTCCAAGAACCTCATAATTGATTTATTACCTGATGTGTTCTGTGAGTTGGCATTCATGATAGACATCTGAATCATGTTTGTTGAAGGAGAAGAACTTTTGTATTGATCTTGGATGAATGTAAGGCATTGAGCAAGGTTTCATACTGCTCATGTGTCATGGAGATCAAATCTTTTACATCCTTTGAATTTTGTGTTGAGCCATCAGTTGCTGCATCTAGCGAAATGCAATTCGCTGTGTTTCTTGATTTGAATCCTGGAGGGAATCCATGCTTCTAATAACAAGTGTCTATAAAATGTACAAATCTTATTGCCATTTCCAAGTTCTTGGCCATAGCACCCACGACCTCTTCCTCTATTGGAGAATCCACCTCTTCGCACATCTCCAGTAACAAAATTGCTATTACTGGAGAATAATTTCGACTCACCATTAGCAAGGTGTTGTCCTTCCACCAGCATTTTTCTTTCTTGCTGAATTATCATTGAAAAAACTCGATTGACATTTGGTAGAGGATTAAGCAACATGATCTGAGAACGAACTTGAAAGTATTGTTCGTTTAGACCTTTTAGAAATATTATCACATGATCTCTTTCTCTATTATTTCTCATCTCTTGATATCCACCACATGCACACGGATTAATGCATCTACAAGTTGGAAGTGGTTTCAAATTATCCAACTCATCCCACATAGTCTTCAACTCTTCACATCAGTAAAGAAATCAGTTACCGATCTTTCTCCTTATTGCATCTTGTAAATATCTTCTTGTAAATCAGAAACACGGAAGATATATGATTCAAGAAATCGATCCTTGAGATCAATCCATGCATCTTGGGCTCTGTCTATCCATAAAATGGATCTTGCAATGGTATCATTAATGGGATGATGAATCCATGTAAGTACAATTGTGTTGCACCGTTGCTAAGCAGCAAACTTGGGATCTTCAGCTACGGGAGCTTGAATGGTTCCATCTATGAAACCTAACTTGTTCTTTGACAGCAACGCCACAGTCATGGCCCTCGCCCAGCTATGATAATTCTTTCCATCAAGAATCGGATTCACCAACACTAATGCAGGACTTTCATTAGGGTGAAGAAACAATGGATTCGCCGGATTAGTAAGGAAATCCAGAAGTGCCCTTGATTCGCCATCTATATTTGATTAAGAGTTTATAGCGGAAGAATGGAGTACCAGAGCTCTTCTAATACCATCTTGTGAGAATTGCTTGATTGAATATTAGAAGAGAAAAATGAAAACTTAGTGAATACAATGGCTAATGGCTTTATATACAACAATATAAAAGAAGGAAAACTATGCTAACTCAGCAAGCTATATCTATCAGAAGTAAAACTAACTAACTATCAATTATAACTAGATAAATCATAGCTAACTGTTCTAACAACTCCAAGAGGTAGTGAAGTCACGTGTATAAATTAGCTGAGCTAGTTGAAGCAGCTACTGAACCAGCTGAAGTAACCATATGTGCATCTTGGGCTTCATCCACATCAGAATTGGATCTCATCTACAATTTTTTGCACCTGGGCCGCATGTACAAGGTGTTGACGATTTAAAAAATAGTAGTATCAAGTGCTGCATGTATAAAAGTTGACTGGGTATCAGCTCTGCAATGTGTGACTACTAAATCCATTGTGTTGTGTGGATCCTAGTGTGCTACTTGTGTCAAGGGCAGAACTATAAGTTCAACAGCTAATTTAGGGGTGTCAATATAGGTTTTGACACGTGCAGTGGCGGATCCAGAAAAATAACGAAGGGTGGGCACTCAATAAGGTCTGGTCTTGAATGCGATTTACGAGCAGCTGCCTGGATCTCGTTTAGATCTAGATCTAGATTATGTTTGAATAATGAAGGTGGAAGAGAAAAAAAAACTCACATAAA
This sequence comes from Gastrolobium villosum, assembly GCA_032173675.1. Lineage (NCBI taxonomy): Eukaryota > Viridiplantae > Streptophyta > Magnoliopsida > Fabales > Fabaceae > Gastrolobium > Gastrolobium villosum. The sequence goes on from JAVKPL010004564.1 coordinate 12,722, forward strand.
AATAAATTAGAAGAAGGGAAATTAAAGATGTAGGATATTGTAACAACCAACTAGGATTATTACCAATCAATTTCACCGTTATATCGATTATGTTGATCCAATGGTTATTTTTATTTTCATCTTTATAGGGTTATGATCCCCATATTTAATGTAAAAGCATTAAATATAGGAAATCATAACCATACAAAGATGAAAATAAAATATTAAATATGGGGAATCACAAATATTATGTGATCACGTCATCAATTTTTATTAATGGATGACTTATGAAAAGTATTATGATTATGAACATATAATTAATGGGTTTTATGTTTATCATGTAACATGATCTAATATCATTTTCCTACACACACATTAAAGAGATGGGATCCATATGTTTTTCTTTCTCTTTCATCATTCCACTTTCTCTCTACATTTTTTTTTCTATGTGTGTTGGAAAGAACACTTAAATCATATGTAACATAAGATTAATAAAACCCATAATTATATGATTACTTTTAAATATAAATTTTTCTTCTTTTTTCGAAATCGCACTGGAAAGCTGACTTTATTATCATTATTCTTAACACTGAATTGTAAGCAAAGCACATCACTAACTCGGCTTAGGGTTTGTTACAACATCAGATCAGATAATTATCAAAATCCTGTTGAGCTTGCAGCAGAACTAAGTCATCATCCTCCCACTCGTCACGGTAAGACTCAGATCGCAAGAGCCTGTTCTTAGATGTGGCCATACACATTTGCACCCTCCATTCTTCAATAGCAGGAATTCCACACTGATCCGCAATCCAGTTAATGTAGTCCCACTGCAGCATTGACATAATCCAAAATATATGAGGTGCAATATAAGTACGTCTTGATGTATGATTTAGAATTTAGATAGGCATAGACAAGAAGGCACAAGCAAACAAAAAGTTGAGAAATAATAATAATAAAAAACAAAAACCTCAGCATGGTCCATATTATGAGTATATCTCTTAGGAGTGCCAGACGCTTCAAGTGATGAGTAAAAAGCTTCAATATCTTCAACCATCTCCTCATTTGAAGGAAGTGCAATGCGATTAGACAAAATCCCAGCTATCCACTTGCTTTGCAGTTCGAACATGGGGAAGGGAACAACCTGCCAACAATTTCATCCATGTACTAATATTAAGCCGCTTATGAATTGAACAGCTTCGAGTTTTTGTTCCAAGGAAAGGACGACAAAGAACTATGACATGGGAAGTGGGAACAAACCTTCCAAGGCAACCCAACAAATGAAAGCCATGGAGCCAACGCCGGTGGAAAAACATGCTTGTAGAGTGGTCCTACACGGTTGTCATCCACAGTCACCGTGCCGTTGGTTTCAAGGAAAGGGAAATAATACTTGTACCTGGAAAAGAAACAAACGGGCGTCAACAATGTTTCACCTTTTCTTTTGAATAATCCGCATCAGTTTTGTATCTCAATTGAAGGCTATGTTATGCCAAAATAAATTGGGGTCTTCAATAAAAACTGATGGATAATGCTCGGAATACCCTGTGCAATGTACAATGAATTCAGCACCAACTGCATTTCCATCTTTAAAAACCACTGAACCATCTTCATGAACGCTGTCAATCTGCATTTTTTAACAAATACTAGCGCTTCAGATCAACCATTCTAGGCAACAGTTGTCAAACCAATTGATGGATACTCATGATCTACGAAGCAGTAACACTTCAAAAATCTCTCATATGTCGTGTCCAAAACTTCCCGCTCCAATACTCATTGCAAAAACTTAAAAAAGTTCAAAAATTACGTTGCATTATATTTTGAGTTCCAAATGTTAGATTCGTTAAATTACAATTACTATTTTATGGAGTTTAATATAAACATATGTGATATCTTATGTTTTTTTGCAAAATTGATGGGTATTATAAGTTTAGTTTTATTTTTTTATTAAAATATTGAATATCAAATATAATATACACTACATAAATTAAAAATATTATATAATATTAAAACGTGTCTTAACGTGTCAAAATTTAACATTTTTTGGAATTAACGTGTCGAAGTGTCGTGTCATATCCCTGTCGATGTCGTATCCGGTGTCGATGTCGGTGCAACATAGCTCATGATTGCCATCAGATTCTCACCATGGATGATGAGTTTTACCATAGAATGAAGCCACATGTTATCATGACCAGGCATCTTTCCAAGCTTATCTTCTTCAACTGACCTAGCAGCAATGTGAACTTCTTCAGCTACTGTTGCGATGTCTCTAGATATATCAACCGCACTAGCAGCACTACCTATTATAACTACAACCTGCGCAAAGAAGAAACGGAAGAACTAAATCAGGTCATATCAGATTGAAGACGAAATCTTGATTCCCAATTGTCTAGTTTTTATTTAAATATTTGCACTCGGTGCCAAGCCAATCAGTACTGTAAAAGATATAAAGCTTCGAGAATAAAATTTTTGATAAATATAATATGTGCAATATATACTTGTTATTTTGTAGACCCCTCCCATAAATTATAAAGCATCATTTTTTTTTTAAGAAATTTCTAACTTCTAAAAGCAGAACTAACCATGTAAAAGCACATACTTGATCTTGAAAGGGCTCAGGTGTCCTATAATTATGGCTATGCATCTGCTTCCCTGGCCATGCATTAATGCCTGCAAATATTCTAAATTATATAAGATGAAAGCAAACAAGATTCAGATAGTAACCGCAGTGTGCGTGAATGTGAATAATGAGTGGTGAGGGGCATATAAGGAAAATAAAATAACCGGGGATATGAGCGAGACGAGGCTGAACGTAATGCCCGTTGCAAATGACGAGGGCATCGTAAATCTCATCCACACAATCACAATTGGATGATCTTGATCTGACCGTCCATTTTCCACCGTCACCCAACCCAGCAAAAACCACCTCCGTTTCAAGCCTCACCAATTCATCGGTCTGAAAATCAGCAGCGAAATCCTTCAAATACATCAACACCTCTCTGTGACCTGGGAACCTTCTCGAATCTCTCCCATTCCCTTCCTTCCTTCCGAATGGGTAATCTCGGAACCCCATTAACTCTCGAGGAAGGTTCGTTCGGAGCGACTCGTACAGGCTCGAGTGGACCAACCTTCGCTTTGGGTCCAACCCAAGTGGCTCCGACTCCACCTCTGCAGTGTAGACCCACGCGCCACCTACTTGGTCCCCCCGCTCGAAAACCACCACTCGATGCCCTTCTCGTCGGAGCTCGCGTGCCGCCACTAGACCGGCGGCCCCGGCGCCGATCACTGCCACATGGCGCGACGAATGTATTGGGTTTGCCGTTGACATAATAGCGATTGATTTGGTTGGTATGAAACTATGAATGGAGTCATGGACGATCCAGCTTTCTTCTTATAAGTGAAATGAGTCATCTTCACGCAGCAAGTCACACTCAATTATTTTTTATAAATATTTGGGTTTTATAAGAGTTATGTGGTAGGAATATTGATTGTGTTATGTTATAGAGATTCGTTTCGCGTGATTTTTTTTGGTGCGTGCCCCAAAAAAACCCATGTTATTTATGTAACTTTATTTATTTTTAAATAATTAGACTTATATTTAGATATTATTTACTCTTTAAAAAAATATGTCTTACTTAACAAATACGACTTATTTGTTTTTTTATTTTTATTAAATTGATAAGTCTTGTTATAGAAATACGACTATTATTGAATAGAAAAATATTCAAATTATAGATAATTTAAATAATTAATTTGATAATTTCAAATATGGAACTCGAAAAACAAAAAGGAAGTAAATTAATCGATAACTAATATACGTCACTGTTACCACCTGTGTGGTAAGTGAAAACCGAAGGCGGGGGAAATTCCATTCCCAACATTGCATGTGATATGCTTTATAAAATATTATATACAAAACGTTAACATATTTAATATCGCAATCAAAAGTAATAAAAAAAACTTACTTAAGATCCACTAAATCTAGAGAAAATATAAATATATTAACTACAAATTATTGCGAGTGTATCAGAGAGATGATATAACAGATTAAATTGAATAATTTAACCGTCAAAATAGGACGAGTTGGATGGAGTATTTTAACCACTCAAACCGAATAACTCACCTGTATGAGAGGTGAGTCAATTTGCATGTAATTTAAAAAACACATTATCTCCACACACAAAAAAAAACACACACACACACACATTTCACCAAAAAAAAAAAAAAACACACACACACGCATACATTGAATATTAGATAATAGCTTCATTGGTCCATATGAATGACTATTATGTGAGACAAAATATTTTTTTTAGGGTTATAATGTTATTATATTACTACAAAAATTATTTTTTATTCGCTTTTGATTTAGATCAACACAAGAAATAAAAGAAACTTAAGTTTATTTTTGGATTTAGTATCTATAATCAAATTGATGCTTATGAAATTCTAGTTACATGATATAATGATATATTTTTTTGGTCTAGTGTAATGATATGTTTATTTGCAAATATTTACATGTTTGATGTAATTATTCTTTTATATAATTACACTGAAATTGTTAATTAATCTTAATATATTATTTGTATAGTTATGTTAAATGAAATTATTGGTTTAAATCATTACTTTTTCTTTAACTTATTACTTGATTTTTTTTAGACTTGAGAAATATTAGATGTTAGAAATTAGAAATAAAAAATTAACATTAATACATGGGAAAAATTACTCTTATGTTGTCCTACGCATCCATCGAAAAACGTGACATTCATTTTTTTCTTTTTTCTTTAAATAGCGGGTCCCACCACATATGTGTCATAACATGAGAGAAGATCTCTCCTTCAACATAAGATTAAATGAACCCTTAATATATTTGGGTATTTTTTAATATTTTATTTTAGATAGATTGAACCCACCTCAAAAAATTAATATTTTCAATCCACTTATCAATGACGAGACTCAGCTTGTCCCGTCCCATTTTTTGTTGGTTAAAAGGTGGAATATATGGGCATGTTTTGCCATCTCTTTGTAAGAGACTGAATAATTTATTCAAACTTCAATACTGTTAGCATATAAAATAAATAAATTAACTAGGTTTCGATAGAAAATGAAATGTTGTAACTTGATTAAAAATATTAATAATTTTATGTCATAAAAGAATAATAAAATTTCAATAAAAAAGTTATATAAATCTAAATAAAGTGGCTTACTTTCATGTTTAGCATTAGCCTCTTCGTATATTTAACTTGCCCGAATTTCAATTCATATTTAGTATCAAAATATTATGTCCGTTAAGTGAAAACACAAGTCAAATTTTCAAATGAAAACACAAGAGTGGATGACAGAAAAATTCTTTAAGGATGTGTTTGGCACCTGATTTTTTTTGCACTCCCCGAGAAAACATGGTATGCCAAAAAAGAAATCCGTCTTTGGTATGCAAAAAAAAAGTTAAAAAATTCCAGAGTACAAACTTTTCCCAACAAATCATGTTGTGTGCAATTTACAGTACATAATGCAAAAGTGAAATCTCATAGATTAGATTGAGCTATTTTGGTCCTGGGGAAATAGAAATTGAAGCGCGAAATTAATTGATGAAATTAACCTTCAGCACAATATAATATTTCAAACAAAATGTAAAGTTGAGGTTATTTTCGTAAAACAATCTCACTTTCCCATTAATATTTCACAATCTCACTTTTGATTCGGGTGTCCGAATGAGGTGATTATTGTTTTGATTCCATATAACTTTTTGAGATCTACGCAATAACATCTCATTTGATATATTTTATCTCTCACAAACACAATTCAAATTTGCAATAATTGTATTATATAGCGTACTACAACAAAATTTAAAAAATTATTATTAATAAGAAAAATAAAATAAAGATTAAATTTGTGATTTAAACTAAAAAGTTAATTTGAAAAATATGTATTAATAAAGAAAATAATTAAACAAATATTCTAAACACTTGGTAGAATAATATATAAATTTGTATATATTTTAATAATTAATAAATAAACTTGTACACTATTTTTTTTCAAACACTTGGCAAAAGTATATATTTTAATATGACATTAAGTATCCTTATTTATAGATGGGTTAATCTACTTTGGTGCCATCTCGAAAAGTTATGTGGAATCAAAAAAAGAATTACCTCATTCGGATACCCGAGTCAGAAGTTAGGGCCTTATAAAGTCTTACTGTTAAATTATTAATTTTTTGTGTCACGTGTCAACACCAGATGAATTACACCTAATTTAGGCGCGAATGCCTTGGGAGTCACGTCTAATTTGAGCATGAATAGTCACGCTCAATTTGGGTGTGAATAACTGCAATAGATTCGTAAATAGTTTCGAAACTGCTATGTTTTCGTAATTATTTATTAAAATAGTAATATTTTAATTTTTTTGCCATTTTCTACTACATTTCAATAATAATAATTTCTCGAATTTAAAAAAAATTCTACTCTACCGACTAGTCTTGCTCACAATTATGAATATGTAATTGACATATATCATTCAATATACGAAATTAGATCAGGCAGTGGATACTCTCTTTTGAAAAAATGGTTATGTGGTCATATTATTTAATCACAATCACTCAATTAAAAATTATACATTTTTTTCTCTCCTATCTCATCAATCAATGAGTGATTTTGATTAAATAAAATGATCACATGACCATTTTTTCATATGAGAGGATCTACTCCCTAAACGGGTGGCCCCGCGCCGATCAGTGCCACATGCCGCGACGAGAGTAGTGGGATTGCCGTTGTCATAATAGCGATTGATTTGGTTGGTATGAATGGACGATCCAGCTTTTATCTTATAAGTGAAATGAGTCATCTTCACAAGGATGTAATGTAACTTTATTATAAAAAATGTTATTTATGTAATTAGACTTATTTGTTTTTTATAAAGTATGTCTTACTTAAAAGTACAACTTATTTGTTTTTCATTTTTATTAAATTGATAAGTCTTGTTATAGAAATACGACTATTATTGAATAGTAAAATATTCAAATTATAGAACTCGAAAATGGAACTCGATAATTTCAAAGATGGAACTCGAAAAACAAAAAGGAAGTAAATTAATCCATAACTAATATACGTCACTCTTACTGTGTAGAAATAAGTGAAAACCGAAGGCGGGGAAATTCCATTCCCAACAACATTGCATGTGTATGCTTTATAAAATATTATATTGAAAACGTTAACAAATTTAATATCACAATCAAAAGTAATAAAAAAAGCGTACTTAAGATCAACTAAATCTAGAGAAAATATAAATATATTAACTACAATTTTTTTTTGATACACTTATTTATTTTATTTTATTTTTAATAAAATGATACACTTATTAACTACATATTACTACGAGTGGATTAGTGAGATTACAAAAACGGGTTAAACTTGGACCCTATGGATCAATTCGTCAAAACGGTGTGCAGTGGCGGAGCCACATGTATTGTGGGTGTAGCTTTGACCCAGGCTAATTTTTAACAAATTTGTTATGGGCTAGACCTAGGCCCACTATGCACCTCGGTCCGAAGCCCACATTGCACCTCGGCCAGCCACCAAACCCTAGAGCCGGGCTATATAAGGCAGGTAAAGCAGAGCAGTAAGGTACACATTTTCTAATCCTAAACACTGTAGATCACACACACACCTTGAAGGCATACGCCTAGATCAGTGTCAGTGATCCACGTTCCTCCCAAATACCTAATCTATAGGCATCTAGAGAGAAACACTTGTATCCAAGATCAATCATCCAACCTACGTTGGACACATCTGCCAACAGGCAGAACATTGGCGCCGTCTGTGGGGAATCGAACCCACGAATTATCAAAAAGAGCAATGGTGAGAGCCACAAGGAGTGGTTTCCGTCCCCCTCTGACATCCAATCAGGAGGAGGATCGGGAAGCAGCACTCCACCCTGCAGATCCAGATCCGGATGCCGTGCACATCAGTGAGGTACACTCCGACTCCGAATCCACTCCAGCCTGTAACCCTGATGCGCCATATATGCAGGGGTTGCAGCCCATCGATGAACCTGGCCGACAAGGCCCGAATCTGGCCATGGATGCCCTCCTGCGCCGGATGGAGGAGTGGGAGCGCCGGAGCGAGCTGCAGAGACAGGCGGATGCGAGGCAGATCCAGGAACTAGAGGCCCGGATCCGGCAGATGACTAGCCCAGATCCAGTCAGAGCTGCTGATCGGGTAGTCACAGATCTACGCCGTTCAAACCCTCGCATAGAAGATCGGCAACCGGTGGAGATTGCCCCTACCGGAATCCCTATGAACCCAAATTCAACAATGGGGGTACCGAGATTCGGCCTGCAAAGACCACGGCAAGTGGAGCAAGCAGATCTGGGTCTTAACCAGACGACTCGGATGCCTAGGCATTTAAATACACAAGATGGGCAAGAAAGTGGCGACGCGGCTGCAATGCACCGACCCCTTCAACGCAGCCCGGATAACGTTGCCGGAATATACAGGAGGAAATACAACAGGGGGTTGTACAACGACAGTCCCTTCTCAAATGAAATAGTGGAGGCTCCCTATCCAGACAACTTAAACCTATCCGAACTGATCAAATATGATGGTACCCAAGATCCGCAGGTGCATCTGGATGCATTTGACACGGCTATGTATATCAAGGGCATCGAAGAGCCTTTGATTACTAGGCTCTTTGCAACAACATTAACGGGGGCGGCACAAACATGGTTTTCATCCTTACCGGCGGGGTCCATCCGATCTTTCGAAGAATTCGGAGGGCGATTCTTGTTGAACTTTGCCACCAGCAAGAAACAACCAAAATCAGAATTTGCCTTGGGCAAAATCAAACAGCAATCCGGAGAGACACTGCAAAGGTACCTCGATCGATTCAAACTTGCTGCCTTACAGGTGCCTGGATTATCCGAAAATGTCCATTTACATCTGGTGATTGCCGGCCTACATGGGAGCTCTAGACTCGCAAAGTCGATCTATAAGGACCCACCCCGGACCTTGGTCGAATTCAACACGCGTTCTAAGAAATACTTAGAACTCGAACAGATGGAGCTAGAGAATGTTGACCAGAGACATCATCCGGGTCAATCAGATAAGCCGGGGTCCAGGAAGCCAGGAGACTTGCGGGGGAAAAAGCCAGAAGAACGGTTCCCAACTCGAGGGCGGTATGAGAAATATGCTCCATTCAACGCTCCTCGATCGCAGATTTGGCGTGAGGTGGCCTCCACCGAAATGAAGACCGTTGAAAAACCCCGGCCATTACAGCATCCAGCCGGCTTGGACCAATCACGGTACTGTGCATTCCATGATGGCCCAGGGCATTCTACAGATGAATGCTGGGACCTTCGGGATGCCATTGAGAAATATATCCGGGAAGGAAAATTGCGTCAATACCTCATCCGCACTCAGGGATGGAGAAATCGGAAGAGGAGAGGAGGCAAATTTGTTAATCAGTCTAATGAGAATAAAAAATTTAAAGAGCACAATCGCGGCAATAAGCAAGCTCGCGATGATGACGAATTCCAGGAGCCGGAATTCGAGTGCAATGTTATCAGTGGCGCGTTAGCAATGAT
>JAVKPL010004565.1:0-22458 GCA_032173675.1 Gastrolobium villosum
TTGATCAACATCAAAATATGTAAAGCCATAGAAAACAGACCTCAGATGGATCAGTAGGACAGGTGCATCAATCCAATCATAGGATTTAACATATAATGAACCATATAAGAGCTTGCTCAACACAGTCATTCCAGGATGATTATGGAGAGGAATGATAGACGAGGGGGGGCATGCAAAATATCCCTATCTGCATAAGATAAAGTAAAAATTATTAATCAAACTTTAGTTGCTATAGCAAAATTAAGGCCCAAATTTATAAAAATTGCTGACTGAATATACATGATGTGGAGTTTTGAGACACTGCTTACAGAGAAGGTAGACAACACATGCAAATGCAAGTATTTGATAGGCGGCAAGGATCGAGTCTCCCATTATGTTCAAGCATTGGACCAGACCAATTCCGAACCAATTGTGCCTCTTGTTCAAGACCTACATCAGTTGGCTTGATTCTTTCTGCAGAAATATTATGTAGGTTATTAAGGAAATATCAGTTGGACATAAAAACTATTGAGTGGCAAGATCAAAATCATCTAACAGAAAATTATCAGGGAACAAAAAGTACAATGTGATAATTTCTCATTCACCAAAAGCATAAAGCCATATTGTCTCTTGAAGAAGGAATATATAGAAGGTTTGAAAATAGCTAATCTAAATATTCAACTCATGATAAATCATTCTTTACCACACCTCAAGAACATAGGTCCACATCTCTAGAATCCATTATCAAAATTGACAAGTAAAAAATATTTTACGCAAAAAGAAATGAGGTTTAACACAAAAGCTGCAATTCTTAATTCATCCTAAAATTAAAGAGAAAACCGTGACCCATACTCCACCCCTAAAAGAGGACGAGCGAAGAATAATAGAAACAAAGCTCCTGTACTGTCCCTCAAATTTTAGCCTTGAGCCTGTGACTCCATCAAAAAGACAAATACCCTAAACTGGCTTTGATGAAAGCATAGAGATAAGTGATCAAGTGCAATTTAGTCATTTATGCCTTCACAAATTTCATTCATCTTTAGGCATACTACAGAGTTGACAACAAATATGTATTTATAAGCAAAATTAGCAAGGCAAAAAAGAATTATACCTAACTTCTCACGAACTCTTTCGATGGCTTCTTCTGACACAGGTCCATCTGGTGAAAAGGATGCCTTGCATAGCCTATAAAGTCTCTGTATATAATATGGCATGTTGTGAACTTGTGACCAGCTTACCTACTCAGACCAAATCCCCAAGGTCAGCAAGCTGATAGCACCTTGTTAGTGGCTTATCAATTGCAATAGGGACTGGATCTATTAAACAACAAAAGAGCAATACCAGAGCCAAAAATTAATGATCTCTACTTCGGAAATAGATATCATAGCAAGTGTAGCATCAACAACATAAGCATTTGGTACGGCAACAACGATTCATTAAAAAACATTAAGATTCAATTGCATTTTTCTCTATAGTTTCTACAATGATATGCATCCACTGAAATGAATCCACTTTTATTATTGAAATTAAGTAAACCCCACAAGCTATTCACAGACAAAAACCAAATATCATCATTCTTTCATCATCTCCACGCAACAAAACAGACGTTACAGAAACCGAATGTGATATTCCAACAACAAAGTACGCATTTTTATATTTATCTCTGAAACAACACAACCACAGTTAATTAAACTAGACAAGAGTTCACAGAACAGTGAGCAAAAACAAAAATAGAAGCTGACCCAACAAAAGGGGTGAGCTGAAAGAGTGTGCAAACACATAAAAGAGAAATTTTGGATCAAAACCTCAAATGGGGCTATGAGATTCCACTAGAGAGGACCAAAAAAGGGGGAGGAAAAAAGGGGGTGGGAGAAGCAGAGCATGGTACCTGAGAGACCCATCATTGAAGGAGGAGAAGAATCTGCTTCATGGTGGCGATGATGAAGAAGAAGAAGAAGATGAAGGGGTTGAAGGAGGTGAAGGTGGAAGAATGAGTGTGCATAGAAATAGAAAAGGAGGGATCTCTTTAAGGAACAGAAGGAAGAGGAAAAAAAGAGAAGGGGGGTGGGAGTAACGAAGATCTTGGACACGTCATCACACTGTTTTTTGTTTTTTCGGAATAAAAAATTCAAATAAAAAAAAATATATATGCACTTTGCTTTTTGGCTTTTCTATGATTTTAGGGGTTGTTTGAACTCCAGCTGTTAAAACGGGTAGGCAGCACACAGAAATTGAGATTGTTGATTTAGATTTTAGAGGGAAGGATTACTTAGTTATTATGTTTTGTAAAATGGATTTTTAAATATAATAAATAGTTGTATAATAAATAAATATTTATTTTATTAGTGATTTAATAATATCTCATTATGTCTTATGTTGATTGAGGAAATCTCAATAATGATTAGAGAAATAAAAAATATATATTTGAATAAACAATTAATTAAAGAAGAGAAAAATTGGTTTTTTATTTGACATGACTTTTGGGAAGGGCTTAAAGCCTTAATTCTGAATCCGTCCGGAATCGAACTGGTAGCAAAGTGACGAACCGAATAAAATATTTGAAAAAAAAAAAGATAGGTTTTATAAAATGAGAAAGACATGCGATTATAAGAAATGAAAAGTATATATATAAATTATCTCACTCTCAAAAACAAAAATTTAAATTAATTATATAGGACTAAATAAAGCATAGAGCTAACTCAATTTTCAATTATATTTTAATTTCAAACCCGCAATTAATTGGTTTTGATTCGAATAAAATTAGACTAAGTTGTGTTAGTGAACGAATCATTTTTTCTAGTTCATCATGTTATATGTTAAATTTCAATCATTTATTAATATATCAATAATTAATAAATTCTTTTTTTATTTTATAAGTTTTATTATCAAAGTTATAATTATTAATTTATCAATTAATGACTGAGATTTTTATTTTTTTTATACAAGTGAAAATTGAACGCATAACATATTACATTCTACCCAAAATTTTCACCACTAGACCAAATAATCATGTTAAAAAGACACACGATAAATCGTCTGCCATCTTATGGGGAAAAAAAAAATTATTAGATTATAATGTGCATTAAGTTGTTTAAATGCTTCATCAGAGTTAATCTATTATACCTGCTCCAGAATTTCACTCTTTTGATTTTATTTGTCTTACTCTGTGGTTGTCATTAATATTTTTCTATTTCAATGTCAAAACAAATAGCAATAATAAAGACAAAATTGGAAATTGTTAAATTGTATGCTTTTTACTTGGAATTATGGATAACTCACGTAACTCATAAAGGAGATTAGATATCATTTATATTAATGAATTAAAGAGACAGAAATGGAAATGGATAATGATTATGAAAATTATGCGAGTTATCTGACGAATTTTTTTATGTGTAACTGTAAATAACTATTGTTTTATAAAAAACAAGTTTAGGATAAAAATGGTTTTTCACATTTCAAAGTAAAAACAAACAAGTAATCTTAATAACAATTTAGTGTGAGATTATATACTGTCGTCATTATTTTATTTATAGGAATGTGTGTGTTTTAAGAAAAGGATGACGAAGCTTAAAATGTCGTTTTTATATAATGTTATAACCCTTAATTAGTAAAAAATTATTTTAATAGAATTTAAGATAAGTGTTGCCTCTTCCATCTTGCAATCCAAACTTTAATTTAATATTATGCTGATTGATTTCGTCAGCCAACAAAAATGTTTCCTTTCAGAATAAGTTTTGAATTGTTTCATGGAATAGATTTTTCAAATGAATTCATATGATAACAACCGGATCAAATTTTAGATTCGATTACGAAATATATGAAATATATCGTATACTTTTAAGGAATGAAATTAATATTGTTCAGGTATTGAAATTGTCTCTATTAAGTTCTTTTTTTGTGAACTTTGACCTATTAAATTTTACAAACATCCCCTAACATTGACTGATATAGACTAAGATTATTTTATATTGCATTATATATTATTTGTAAAAACAAAACAAAACTGAAATGCAAAATAAATTTAAATAATCAAATATAAATTTACGAAAGCTTAAAAAATACAGTAAGGAAACGATGACAATAGAAACAAAATATAATTTTTTTTATTTAGCGATTTGGACAAAAAGTTCTCTTCTAGTGCATAAAATCAATTTAAAAACCAAAAGAGATGACTTGTATTATTAGTCACCTATATGTGAATTACTTGACTTATCTTCTGACCTGATCTATCAAGTTATTATTTCGATCTAATGAGAAGTTTCATGGACTTTAAAAATGTTATACATTTTTCTAAAAATATAATCCGTAAATACTATAATCTAATTTTAGATTAAATTTAAAATATTATGCGATAATATATATGTGTGGGTGGGGTTGGGGTTAGTGTTTATCTATTTAAAAGATTTAGAGTTATGTCATTTTAAGTGAGAGAAAGACACAAGTAATAGAAATTACGAGAGAGAATATGAGTGATTTTTTTTAAATCATGGGAGAGAAAATGAGTGACTTTTTTTTTTTAATTTAATTTTAAATAAAAAATATTAAGTTGTATCTTTCTCTCACTTAAAATAACACAACTTTATTTCCTTTAAAAAGATAAATATTATATATATTAACAGTTGTAATTTCGAAATACTTAATAACTATTTTTCATTAATCATGAAGCTAACACTTATCGATCTACGTCTTCTTATTGTTAAATGAAGTAACTTCGTCTTTTTAGTTTTCAAATTGACTTGGTTATTTAGTTTCAGCCAATATATTATAAGTAGGCTTCATTGATTCCAAATGCAGCGTTTCTTCAATTTCCAATTTTTGTTTGTGGGCGTTATTGTGCTACTTGGCCATTCACCCTTAATTCAGCCATTTTTTATTATTGTTTAACTTTAACATCTTATAATTAACTTGAAATTATTATTATTATTATTATTATTATTATTATTATTATTATTATTATTATTATTATTATTAATAAGTTGTTGTTTTTTCGAATTTCAACTAAAATCCTATTTTAGCAATTGACTAAGAGCATGCATCGCTGGCCATTTGCCTGACTCAAACCATGGTTTAAAAATGCAATTTGAGATTAAATGTTAAATCATGTTTAACAAAGTTTTAATAAGAAATATTAAGGAGGATATACTTATAACCTAAAAATTTTATAACATCCTATTACTAAATCTTAATCATTGATTTTTGTCAATCTAACATTTATAATTTATTAGAATTAATAATTACTTAATAAATATGACCGAATTAATAAATTATAACCGTTAAATTAGTATAAATCAACAATTTAGATTTAATTGTAAGAAATTATAAAACCTTTAAGTTATAAATATGGGGAAGAATATTCTTACTACCAAAATTTTCTACTACTAACTTACTACCTATCTAATCACCATTGAATGAATGAAAGAGAATGCTAAAAAAAAATTGAAAAAAGAGAAAATGTTGATCAAATAGTGATTAGATAGGTAGTAGTTGGTAGTAGGAGATTTTGGTAGTAAGAATATCCATCCTCTATAAATATATCCTCCCTCAAAAATATTTATAGTCAGACTTAGGGGTAGGATATTCTTACTACCAAAATCTTCTACTACCAACTCACTACCTATCTAATCACCATTGAATCAACCTTTTTTCTTTTTTCAAAAACTTTTTAATATTCTCTGTTTTTGATTCAATGGTGATTAGATAGGTAATAAGTTAATAGTAGAAAATTTTGGTAGTTAGAATATCCTTCCTGTCAAACTTATTACTTTTTTTGTAGAGATATTTAAATAAAAATTATTTCACTGTAAACTGGTTTATATTCATATTTCAATCAATACACGTAGCAACTTGACAAACTTGTCAATGTGAACATTAAATGTCATGTGATACCGTTAACCAATAATGTGGATTGCGTGCTGGAGAACCTTCTCATCAAAGATAAAAATAATTATTTTATTTTTATTTTTTTGTGACTCAAAGTCCCAAACCCCGCCATTTTGAGTGAAGCAAACAAAAAAATAAAACATCGTTTTTGTCTCATATTAGGAAAGTTACACAACACACGACCTATTTTATTAATTAATGGTGTCACGTTACATTTAACAACTGACACAAATAATTATGTTTTTGATTGGCTGATCGTACAGACAAAAATGATGATTTTTTTCTTTAAGAACTGGATTCGTAAATTCCAAGAGGCAGATTTCATCAATAAATCATTATGTACTAGTTAATGATCGAAACAAAATTTTAGACATTGGCATTAAAACCTAAATTTTCTCATAACGAGGCTATTTTTTTTTTTTTTTTTTTTTGTAAACTATAACGAGCCTATTTAGGTGTTAGTTAACTCAACTAATTGTATATATAATTGACACGCATTTTTAAATGGCTTGAGTGAATTATTAATTAGTTGAAATCTAAAGAGATGTTTAAATTAACTATTTAAAGCAAAAATAAAACTACATAAATTAGACATTTCGTATATTATTTTTTTTGTCAGTATCTCATTTAATAATATTTTTCGTAAAATGTAATTAATTTCAAGTAATTTGGGAATGTAATTATGAGTTTTTGGTTAAGATGCTAGCTGGTCGTAGGGGTGTTCATCAACCAATTCAAACCGCAATAATTGAAACAAAAAAATTGAAAAACGAACAAAAACCGCAAATCTTAATTAGATTGGATCGGTTTTTGGATTGATTGATGAAAACCGATCCAATCCAAACCGACTAATATATTAATTCCTCTCTATTTACTTGAGATTTTCCCCAATAATAATCCAAAAATTTCTAAACCCAAGATCTATTAACTCATCAACTAAACCCAAGAAAAAATTAGTCACATCTCATTAACAAAAATTTATTTGTGTAGAGCTTCACATCTCATTGAAAAAAAAATTATATTATTATTTACTGATGCTTTTGTATTAGTTTTTTTTTACAAAGTCAATATATACATAAGATATTATTTGCACAATAATCATGAAACAAATTTTAGGATTTTCAAAAAATTGAAAACTGATCTGATCCAAACCGAAAAAAATTGGATTGGATCGAATCGGATTTGAAAAAAAAATAAAACCGAATGGATGATTATATGATCAAACCGAAGGGATTGAATTACTTAAGGATAACTGGATAGTGAAATGTCATTATATTATTAAAATGACAATGTTTTAATAGATTGGTTGGCCAACCTAAACATACAACACTCCAAGGTGATTCTCAAAGGCCTTCCTTCATATTTTAATCTTTTAGTGATGGTTGATATTTTCTATATTGCCTCGGAACATTATACGTTCGACCTCATATGCATATATATATTTTTTAATAAGTTACATTTAATGAGGCTTGTGTTGTATGATTCTATTTTTAACTAAAATTCCATTCATTGTTATCAAAAAAAAAAAAAAAAATCCATTCATAAGCAAGGAGAGAATTTGAATTTGGATTGATATATTAATGTTATTACACCTAACAATTCCATTTAATGCATCCTAGTTTTAGTTTCTTTCATTTTTTTTTATAAAGCACAAGTATTTTTCATGGGAGTCAATCCTGTTTGGGACATTTTCAGGATTAAAGTTTTAAACCCCTCTTAAAACTAGTACTAAAGCACCTCTTATTTATTTAACTAATTACATTATTAGTGGTCCTAAACCCTATTTAGTTCAAATTTTAATGTTTCAGATTTAATTAATCAATTATGCTTAATCCACCTCACTTGGTCCCTCCATTAGTGTCCTAATTAAGTCTTAGAAACATTTTAAGACATTAAACCCTAATATATATCTATATGATTGAATTGCATAGTCTTAAGATTAAGTTCTTTTTTTTTTTTTTTTTTTTTTGATAAAAAAGGAGGGCCTAGCCCAGAAACACTACAAAGACAACTGATTCAGGTCTACAGACAAATGGTCAACAACCAAACTAAAACAAAAAAGGTTCCAAAAAGGAACTGAACTCATAGGGGGAGAGGAAAAAATCCTCAACTCTCCCTCCTTGCAACTCAAGCCTAACTTAGCTAAAGAGTCAGCAACCTCGTTCTTTTCTCTAGGAAAATAATTCACAAGAACCTGATCAAAACCTGCAGCTGTGATTTTAATCAGAGCAATCAAGCTAGCCAGCCCACAAGCATCAATATCAGACCCGAGACAAGAGATGGCTTCTTTACTATCACAGCCAATCCACACTCTGGTTATCGCTAAACTAGCAGCCAGCTTCAGACCATGCAGAATACCTCTAAGCTCAGCTTCCAAAGGAGAGCAAGGACCTATATGATAAGAGAAGCCACTGATCCAGCTTCCTTTCGGTGAACAGACCACCCCACCACAAGCACCAATGCTGTCCGGTTGCTGCACAGCTCCATCAACAAAAAGCATAACATCAATGGGAGCCCCTCCCAGGCAAATCTTCCCAAAATGAACAGGATTATCAGGACCAAGAGCAAAAGGATCTATATTTCCATTTCTCTTCATACCTGTCAAAAAATGAAGAATTTTCTTGATTGGATCCTGAGGTCTAGAAAAAACAGGATCATGAATAATGGAATTTCTCCATTGCCACAGATACCAACAAGTAACAAAATAAATTTCCTTCCAAGAATTCCAAAGCTGTGATTTAAAAGGCTTAAAAAGATTAGCTCTAAACCACTCCCTCCCATTCAAAGATAGGAAAGCAACAGGAATAAAGCCTCCAAACCACCTTCCCCAAATGCTCCTGGCCACTGTACAATCTCTGAGAATGTGCATTAAAGTTTCTTGTTCCAGCCCACAAGAGGGACAGCCACTCTCCCCACCACCCCAGTGGCAAGTAATGCTCCTCACAGGAAGCTTATTAAGGCAAGCTAACCATAAAAAAACAGTAATTCTGAAAGGACCTCTCCACTTCCAAATAGCTGCCCATAAAGAGTCCTTAATAGGCTGGGACCTCAGTAAATGATTATAAGCATTTTTAACAATTGATTTACCTGGGCTAATCACTTTCCAGTTAAGCCAATCACCAAGATTCCCAGGACTAGGGGGAGGAATATTGCTCAATCTAATGCAAGCTGCAGCATCCAAGAATTGATCCAAATACTCCCAGTTCCAATCATCAGTATTGGAGGCCACCATATCCCAAACTTTGAGATCCAGGTCAGACATAGGAGGTTTAATGAGAGCCAAATCAAAAAGAGGGTTCGGCCAACCACCCCAACGATCCAGCCAAAAGTTCACTGTCTTGCCATCCAAAACCACCCACTCCAAGTGATGAAGAATCTTAGAGTGAGCTAAACATATGTTTTTCCACAGAGAAGAGTCACAAGGCTTAGCAATAAGGCTACGGTAAGGATCATGATTTCTACCATACTTTCCAATAAGCACCCTCCCCCAAAGGCTATCTTGACCAGATAAAAGATTCCAGGCTAGCTTCTGGATAAAAGCCTCATTTTGAATCCTGAGATCAATAATACCAAGACCACCACACTCCTTAGGGTGGCACATGATCTCCCAGCACACATAATGGGCCCTTTTTTTGGTCTCCGTATCTCCCCAGATAAAATTCCTTTGAAGCCTCTCAATTTCCTGGCAAACATGCAAAGGAATAATATTATTTTGCATATGAAAACTCGGTATAGCAGAGATAACACTTTTTGCAAGAGTAATTCTGCCTGCCAAAGATAGGCATTTAGACTTCCACCCTTGAAGTTTATTCTGGACCCTAGAGATAACCTCAGCATAATGGTCCTTTTTAATTCTGCCATGCCTCATCATAGACCCCAAGTATCTCCCCAAATTATCAACCTTCTTGAAACCACTGGCAACAGTAATAGCCCTCCTGACATCCTGAGGTGTATTCTTCGAAAAATAAATACAAGATTTCTCTATGCTAATACTTTGACCAGACATAAAAGAGAACTTATCCAGGCACTCAGTGATACAACTAAGTTGATTCAAAGAAGATTCAGCAAAAATGATGATATCATCAGCAAACATAATATGAGACAAAGGAGGACCAGACTTACCCACTTTAATTGGTCTCCAATTACCATTCTCCACTTCATCCCGGATTAAGTGAGAGAGCTTTTCCATACAAAGGATAAAAAGATAAGGAGATATAGGGTCCCCTTGTCTAATTCCCCTTTGAGAGTGAAAACTGGGAGTTCTAGCCCCATTCCAGAGAACTTCAAGGACTGGACTCGAAACACAACCCATTATGGCATCAATTAACTCACCAGGGAACTTCAAGTCAGTTAAAACAGATTTGATAAAACTCCAACTAAGCTTGTCATAAGCTTTTTCCAGATCAATTTTAATAGATAAGAAACTCTTCTTTCCCTTCATTCTATGCATAGAATGTATGAGTTCCTGAACAATAATAATATTGTCCTGGATATTCCTTTTGGGCACAAAGCTGGCCTGATTAGGGGAAATAATCTCCATAAGAAGAGGCTTGATCCTATTTGCCAGAATCTTGCTAAGGCCTTTGTAGATAGTATTGCATAAAGCTATAGGCCTGAATTGCTTCATCAAGCAAGGTCTCTCCACCTTGGGAATCAGCACAATCAGAGTGTGATTAATCTTACCAATTTGATCAGGATTCTGCAAGAAGAACTGCATACTGCTGAAAACTTGCTCCCGGAGGATCTCCCAATTTCTTTGAAAGAATAAGGCAGGAAACCCATCAACACCAGGAGCTTTAAGGGCAGGCATTTGGAAAAAAGCTCTCCTAACCTCCTCAACCGAGAGCTTCTCAGACAGATTTCTGAGATGATCCCCATGTAAAACAGGCCAAGTATTACTAGTATGGAACCAAACAATTTCTTCCGAATCTTTTGAGAATAGATTTAGGAAAAAATTTCTGGCTAACTGAATAAGCTTCTCTTCATCAGAAATCCACTGCCCCAAACCATCCTGGAGTTTCAGAATCTTATTTCTCTTCCTTCTAACAACAGTGCTAGTATGGTAGTACCTAGTGTTCCTGTCACCATCTCTGATCCAATCACCCCTAGACTTCTGAAACCAAATCTGTTCCTCCTGATCAAGGATGTCAGCTAACTCTCTATTCAACACCACTTCCAGCTTTTCCAAGTGATGGTTATTAGAGGAGCTCAACTGATTTTGGATACCCTCCAATCTAGCAATAACCCTGTTCTTCCTGTGATGAGTGAAACCGAAGACATTTTTATTCCACTCCTTCAACAGAGGCACAAAAGACTCCAGATTGCACAGCAGCCCAACCCTGGGGTTCCAATTCTCTTTCAAGAAAGCCTTAAACCTGACATCATATTGCCAAGTAGCCATAAATCTGAAAGGTCTTTCCCTCCATCTTAGATCCTCAATAGCCATTCTAACCAAGATTGGACAGTGGTCAGAAAAAAGTCTAGGGAGAATTAAGATGTCAGCATTTTCAAAGGAGGCTCTCCACTCCTCATTACCAACAGCTCTATCCAGCCTTTTATAGACTCTGTCTAAGTGAAGAAACTTAGGCCCTTTCCAAGTGAACCTATTGCCTCCACCACCCAAATCCATCACCCCACAAGCATTAAGAACATCCACAAACCTGTTGCATCTGTTCATATCCACAGGACCTCCTCCTCTTTTTTCAGAGGCTAGAGCAATCTCATTAAAGTCTCCAGTAACCAGCCAAGGCTCATTCATAACTCTACCAATGTGCTTCAACTCCTCCCACAGAACAAGCCGAGTGTCCTCCTGAGGACTAGCATAAACAGCTGTCCAATAAAACCCCCTAACATCAGGAAACTCAACCCAGCAATGAATAAACTGCTCATGTCTAGTGATAAGATTAACTTTCACATCACTATTGTTCCACAGAATCCAAATGCCTCCAGCAAAACCATGAGCATCAGCAATCAAATGGTTAGAAAACCCCAATCTACGAATGATATTAATGGCTTTTCTACCACTAACCCGAGGCTCAAGAATAGCAACCAATCCAACATCATTTTTCCTACAGAACCTATTAAGAGTGCTCTTAAAATGCTTTTTGGCAGCACCTCTACAGTTCCAAGTAATAATATTCATCATTAACTATGCATAGGATGCAAGATTTCTAAGCTCTTGCTGCTTTTTTCATGATTAACAAAACCCGAGTCCCTGAGAATAGATAACTCCTCCTCACTAATAACCTCACAATCAACATGCATAGAATTGCTAATTGGAATACCCCCAGAAACGGCCAGAGCCATACCTGCCTGGATCTCATCAAGTATAGGAATCTCCCTCATGTCCTTATCCAGGGATTCAAGGCAGTCCCCTAAATCCTTCATACCTTCATCAATAACTGAAGTAACCTGACTAGAAACACCAGTGTTGACAATCTTCGCAGTGTCCTCCACAACCATCATCCTGTCACCCCATCGATTGCCTTTCTGCTGCTCCTGAATAATCAGCTTCCCACTGCCATTATCTTTTTGACCTTTAGAACTGCTACCAGAATCAACCTTAGGGTGAGTTGATTTAACTACACCTTTACTCTTAGTATTCTGCCCCTTCAAAGTTTTTTTAGTAGCTGGCACAGGATTCTTGCTCCCTGGGTTCCTTCTTCCTTGCTCACTAGCCACAGCTGCAAAGTTCATCCCTGTATCATGGGACTGAACAGAGGTGAGAGAGACCTCATTCTCCTTGCTAGCATTACTCGATACAGGGGTTGATCCATTAGGAGTTCCAGAAATGACATCCTGTTGACTCTTCCCAACTTTAGGAACACTACCAGAACCCTTCATAACATTCTTATTCGAGATATCTTCCCCAAATTTCCTTCCAGTGGTTGCCTCCTTTTTCTGAGCTTGTTGCTGATTCTTTTTCCTACGCTGAACCACCATCCAAGGTCCAACCTCATGATTACAGGGGGCTTCCACAGGTTGCTCAGGGACTGCATCTGGTTTGACCGGAACAGAGGTCTTCACAAAATCAGGACAAGCCTCTGAATTATGCCCATACTTGCCACACTTAAGACAAATCAAAAACAGCCCCTCATATTCAACCCTCTTCCTACGCCCATCAAGAATATAAGAACCCCTCAAAGGTTTAGCTAGATCTATCTCAATACAGACCCTAGCAAACCGAGCCCTGTCCCCAGTGGATGTGGTTCTATCTATTTTAAGAACTTTGCCAATCACAGCCCCCAATTGATTAAGGAAGGGAAACTCACAATATTCTTGGGGAACGCCTGGAAGCCGAACCCAGGCAGCCACCTTGTGGATGTTGGCACTATCCGGATCGAAACATGGTTCCCACTTGCGGATAGCTAAATAGTGACCCAGGATTACCCAGGGACCTCCAGTAATGGCCAGATTTAGATCTTCTAAGCAACTAAATCTTACTGAAAAGAAATCATTACCCAAGTCAGCGACGGTAATGCTCCCTGCCTTAGCCCACATCGATTCCAGCCTTTTCTTCATGAAACCCACTCCTATCCTTTTGCCTAGCAGTTTGACAATCAGGGCGTTCTTCCACCGTTGTCTCATCCTTGCTTTAGCTTCACTGTTACTCTTGATCTCCACCGATCCATCCTCCCTGATGATCGTTTGAAAACCCCATTCCGAGATAACACCCATCTTCGGATCCAGTGGCTCCAGATCGGGTTCATCTTCCTCAACAAGCCATGGAAGTGAATCACCAGCCACACCATTCTCCACCCCCATAACCTCAGCAAACGATCTTGGATTAGCTTTCGTCGGAGCTTCAGATTGGTACCCCTGAACGGCCTCCCGCATGCGTATCTCAGTGGAAATTTCATCCCCATTCTTAGTTCTCTTGGTGCTCTTCCGCGCCATAGTCAGCGCCTCTCCATTATTATTGATCGAATCCTCCATCGAAAACCAGAAGAAAAAACGAAGTGAAACCCTAGCAGAAGGGAAATTTTTCTCACGCGTGAAAAGGGCGCGCCTAACCCATCAGCATAGTTTATTTCACTTTTAGATTAAGGTCTTTACTTGTCTTTTTAACACACTTTCATGGTTTAATTAAATCCTTTATGTCTTTAGTCCCCAAAGGTGTCATCCTTAATAATCTTAACCATTAAATCCTAATATTAATGAAGAGGGCAGAATCAAAGCATGAGATTTTTAGGGTTCTTAGTTCATCCACATCAAGAACAACTCACACACAAGCCAAAGGTGACACTTTTTCTTACAAGTCTTCATATTTCTTGAGTTTTAGACTTCCACCAACACATTTAACCTGCAAGACTCCATTTTTTAATAATTTATAACATCATTATCAACTTAAAATCATTATGGCCGAAATGGAAAGTGGGAGGAAGAAGGGTTTGGAGTCATCTTTTCCATGGATTCAAGCCTTACTTCTCCAAGATGGCTACTTTAGTTCAAGCTACAACCTTTACTTATCAAGAATGCTTCTTTTTCACCTAGAACACACCTTCATGAAATATTCAAGGATTGAGAACCAAGAACATGAAATTAAAAGAGTAAAGGTAGGATTTTTCAAGAAGAAAATGTAAGGAACTTACACTAGAACTCAAGGGAATAAGTACCAAAGTGGTGTTCTTCAAAGAGAACTCAAAACACCATCACCATGGCTTGAACTTACTCAAAATTGCTGCTATATTGAGTGCTATTCACCACGAAAATTTGATTTTCAAGAATAAAAATGGTATGTTCTTGAAGAGGATGATGAGAGGAACAAATTTTGTTAAGGAAGTTTGGTGATTTTATGAAGTTTTGGTGATGGAATCTTAGAGAGAATGTGGAGAAAATTTGAAAACTCAAACTTAGAGAGAGAGGGGATGCTTGGGTGATGATCAGAAATGAGGGGAAGGGTCCCTTATGTTTTTAGGATTTATGTCATGTCATTAAGTGGCTTTTTGTCATTTAGTGACACTCGATGTAATTTTTCTTTGAACTGTTATCAAATTTTTATCCAGAAACACCCAAGACTCTAACTTTAAGTAATTAAGATTAAATTTGTCTAATTATCATGTTCATAACTACAAAATTTGATTAGTAGATCACAGATCCACTTACCGCATTTTAATTGCACTATATGCTTTACCGGTATTCCTAACTGTACCCGGATTTCATAATTTTCTTAACTTTAACATTTTTGGTCTAATTATGGCTTGTTAGGCATATATTGGGATTTCTTTCCATTATTTCATCTTTTTCTCATTTCGGGATTCTACCGGTTGCTGCTTCAGCAGTACAAAATATCCGGTAAAAGTGACTTTTCAGAAATACCCCAATATGGATATCAATCTTCATCATTTCATATACTAACCTCATTCATGATGTTTTTATCATCAGATTAGCTCTCTAGCTTAGATTCGCTAGATTGGAGCTATTCTACAGACTGTTACTCACGAGCAGCCAAAAACAACAGCTGAAAACTCAACTGTTCAGAATACCCCCAATATGGGTATCAAACCTCATCAAATCTCATGCTTACATCATTTATGATATTCATATCATTAAGATAGCTCTCTGACTTAAGTTCATTGTACTAGAGCTATTCTACAGTCTATTACTGCGTCAGTAGTCAAAAAAAGCAGATGAAAGTTCACCTGACTGGAATACCCTCAATATGGGTATCCAAATTCTTAGAATTTCATTCTCATTCTATTTATGACCATAAGGTCCTCGTCATAACCCTCTAATTCAAAATTCATGTAATTAGGGTTATTATAAGAACTATGCTGAGAATCCGATATTTCAATTGATCAATTTTTTTGCCCTTCTTTTCTCAGTTTTTAATAGATTGGCATTGATGTTGGATTAAACTATTGACTGTATGTGCTACACATGGATAAGTTTTTGAGATACTCATGCTGATTTTTAGAGATGAACATTGTTATTTCTGGATATGCACATGGCTGATTTTTGGATATGCACATGGCTGATTGTTATTTGGAGATGCACATGACTGATTTTTAGAGATGCATATGGCTAATTGTTGAAACAGATTTAGTGGATTTAGGGACAACCAATGAGATTCAAAGTTATTTATCAAATGTAATTTTTATTTATTCAAATATTGTAATTCAAACTTGTTATTGTTAATGAGATTGTTATTATGATATTATGACTCATTTCATTTAATTTCATCTCTCTATTGGATAAATAAATATACAAATTCCACTAGTTGGATAAAATAATAAGAATCAAATGCTATAAAGAATAGTGTAGAATAGCACAAAATAATATCTCTAATTCAACAGCTACAAAAATTAAATTTACAAAAACAACAAGTGTATTATCCATTCAAAGTCATTTATAATACAAACTTCGTCCACCATTTTACATATACAAAAACAATGGCAATATATAAATTTATCCACTGTACATCATATAAAAACTTAACTGTAACAGTTTCTTCCCAAAAGCATCAAGTACTGAACATGTGGGTGAGTTGAGAAGCCTACAAACAACACTCAATCTTTCATGTCAAGATTTGATAACAATATGCATGGACAACAAAAGATAAATTACATGCATACTTGAGAGACTAGTTGTAAACTCAAACATATTGCCATCTTTTAGGGCACCAAATTTTGTTGCTTTCCCACTAGCTAAACAAACAAAAAAAGAAATAAAAGTCAAATAGTTAAGTCTATAAAATAATCTTTGAATTTACATAAAGCAAAGTACCTAACTGCAAGATGAAGCATTAGGCAAAAGAAAACACAACCTAGAGAAACATGATAGACCAAATAGACCAAGCATCATTTAACATGAAGAGGAGAATGATAAGGAAATGCTAGTCTGCCAATCAAATCAAAAGAGGCTAAAAGGGAACAAGTTTGCATCTGTGCAAACATACATAAGTTAAATGGAAGTTTAACATACATAATTTATGCACACCTCAAAATTATATTTCTTCTAGTTCTCCCTTCAAATGCAAGCACCAGCAAAAATGCTATAGTTGGTCCTTTTATGTCCACAAGAAAGTTATGTACAATAATAAATTTAAATTTTTAATAAAAAAGTGCAAGAAGTTTACATATAACCAATACAATCATTTAACATGTGTTTCTCTAGAAAATTTCTTTTAAATATCTCAAATTAACATTTTCATGTTTTTGGTTAAGATGTAATCACCCTCAATTACCATGATGTGCTTGTATCTTGCAGCCAAAACTTAACTTTAACATCAAAATACTACAAAAGTTTAACTTCAACATCAGTTCCATTTTTTGCTTTGCATGTACACTTATTATTGATGTGCCTCTGGCAAGTGTGATTTTTCTGTGATAAAATTGACAAGAATTGAGTCATAAGAGAGCGAATTAAATACATATTTGCTAATTATATTAATTCTTTGAATGTCAATAATATTCACCTTTTAATTGTATTTTTACAGGGAAAATAAGTGAAGAATTATAAAAAGCCTGTTAATGCAATTTTACACCGCTGTAGCACACTATGAGTCCCAAGCATGGCGCGGATCGGCACCAAACTGACGCAAAACCGCGCTAGTTTACGAACTTTGCAGCGAAGGCACCAAAGTGGCGCGAGGTAGCACCAAAGTGGCGCTTCCCAGCGCAATAACACAGAGCCTTGGCGCAACCTAGCGCCCACTCATGAAGAAAATGGCGCAAGCTAGCGCCGTAAGTCAGTGCAATGGCGCTAGCTAGCGCCTAAAATGAATAAAAGTTGGCGCTAGCTAGCGCCCAAAAATAGTGAAATTGGCGCTAACTAGCGCCATTTATTATGAAGCGTGGCGCTAGGTGGCGCCAGGAGGAAAAGGAGTGGCGCAAACTTGCGCCAATTCGGTGCCAACCGGCGCCGGTTTGCGGGAACAGATCTCCGTGTTTTCTGAGGGCATTTTTGGAATGAGAAAAGAATATTATAAAAGTGACATTTGCTGAATTAGGTCAGCAGACTTTGCAGATCAGAAGAAAAAAAAGAAAGAACACAGATACAGTTGGTTGAGAGGCAGATCTGGAGATTGGAGGAGAAGGGCACTGGAGTTGTTCTTCGTTCTTCATCTACTTCTAGTGTTTCTTTCTCTGTTATTTTTAGTTTATGTTGAATTTTAGATCAGCGATCAGTATGTTGATTGGCTAGATCTTTTTATTGTAGTCAGGGTCACGATCCATATGTGAACCCTTGACATGAAGGATTGATTTGTGGTTTTTAATTTATATAATTATCTTTATCTTTACTCTGTGCGAATTTTATATTTCCTTTGTTAGAGTTGATCAATCTGATAGTTGGGGATATTCTGAGGATCAAAACCCTAGATAGGAATATTGGTGTTTTGATCTGGAAAGGGGGTAAGATAACAATCTGTATACGTGCTAGGAATAGACGTGTACATGATTGCAGATGCTTAAATTATCGCACCCATTGCTTGATCCCATGAGAAACATTGCAAGGAATTGGGGTTTCTCATGGGATTAAAGGGTTAACCCTGCAAGGAATTGAGGGTTAACTACTAAATCTTTTAGATGATAATTTATCTGAGTGATTATATAAATGATTATTGTAAATCAATCCGGAGTAAAAAGCGGGAATCATTTGGTGAATGAACCCTGGCTACAATGCTTTTTTCATCTTCTTTACAAATCAATTTTCAATTTTATTATTACATTTTTCAATCTAAAAATACAAAAACAAGTATTTTATTTTCAGAAATCAATTTTACCCAAGTTGACAATATTTGTCAAAACCTTCTTTGAAATCTTCCATTCTTTAAGAAAAAAGTTTACTTGATATTAGATCCTAATCCCTGTGGAGACGAACTTTATTTATCACTTTATTACTCGTGCGATCGGTATACTTGCCGGAGAGCATCAAGTTTTTGGCGCCATTGCCGGGTATTGGCGTTTCTGATATCATATAATCTTGATCTTTAGGATTGGATTTGTGAATATTTTCTTTATTTATTTTATTTTTATTTTTATTTTTATTTGAACAGTGCTACTGATCTCTTTTCTGAGTTGTATGCGAGGTACTATCCCAGAATTTCCACTGAATTTGGAAATCACTAGAGCAGAAAGGAGGAACAGAAAACTTGCTCGGAAGAAGCTTGCATTCAACGAGTTGGGGATTCTGTTTGAAGGAGCACAAACAATGGCTGGGAACAATGATGAAGTGGACAATCCACTCATGGATACAATCCTCACACCAGCATTCAACAGACCAAATTCAAGCATTGTTCATCCAGAAGTGGGCAACAATTGGGAGCTCAAATCTGCCAATATTCAGTTGGTAGAGCGAGCTCAGTTTGGTGGAGAGGCTGATGAGGACCCTCACAGGTTCATTGACAGATTTCTGATGATCTGTGACTCCACTAAACACCCTCAGGTGTCCAATGATGCAGTCAGGCTGAGACTGTTTCCCTTTGCTCTTAAAGGGAAAGCCTTGAATTGGTTAGAAAGGCAACCAGCAAGAAGTATTCCATCATGGGAGAGTCTTTCAAGCAAATTCTTTGCTGAGTTCTTTTCAATGGAGAGGTTTAACCAGATGGTGAATGATATCACCAATTTCACCCAGGCTGAGGGTGAAACTATATGTGCAGCCTGGAACCGCTTCAAGGATCTAATGAGGAGATGTCCTCATTAACCCCATGACTAATGGTGATCAAGTCAGAATTTTTTTCAATGGGTGTAAACCTGAAGTTCGGATGGTACTGAATGGTGCAGCAGGTGGTAGCATCAAACCCTTGAGAGCAAATGAGACTCTTGAGTTAATTGAAAGAATGGCTGCCAACGAAAATGAAGGTTTGACAGCCAAGCCTAAGAAGGGAATTCTGCACCTAGATAATAATGATGTGGTTCTAGCTGAGAATAAATTGTTATCACAACAATTAGCAAATCTAACCTCAAGGGTAGATAAGATGCAGTTCTCTAATGTACAAGCTCAAGCTGCTGCTGTTGTTTGTGAATATTGCAAGGACGATCATGAGTCTAATGAATGTCCAACATTACTATCTGATGATCCTCCTCAACAGGTGCAAGTAAATGGTGTGTGGTATGACCAGCGACCCCAGCCACATAATATTTCAAGAAATCAGAATTTTCATTCTGGAAACAATAATTTCCAGCGGAGGGTGCAAGGTACTGGTCTTGATTTCAAATCCAATAATTATTTGCAACCACCACCAGTTCAACCAAAGGAACCTTCTGATTTAGAAAAGTTAGTGGGACAAATGGCCCAACATTCAAATGCTTTTATGGAAGAGACTCGAGCAAACACTAGGAATACACAAGCTTCTATCAAAATTTTGGAGAACCAAATCGGCCAGATAGCGAAACAGATGGCTGAAAGAACTCCAGGTACATTTCCTAGTAATACAATCACTAATCCGAAGGATGATTGTTTGGCAATAACAACTAGAAGTGGTAAAGTGTTGGCAGCTCCAACAAAGCCAATCACAAATGTGGAGTTGATGAAAAAGCCAAAGAGCCAGAAGAAGAAGTGGTAATTCCTTCTGAAACTGAAGGACATGTTAAAAAAAATGAAGAAGAAGAGCCACAAATTATTGCTGCTGACAACAAGAAATTTGAACTGAATCCTGAATATGTTAGGGCTATGGCACCTTATCCAGAACGATTCAAGAAAGATGTTCAAAAACAACAATATTCAAGATTTCTTGATATTTTCAAGAAATTACATGTGAACATACCATTTGCTGAAGCTTTGTCTAACATGCCCAACTATGCCAAGTTCATGAAAGACTTGTTGTCAAGAAAACATAAGCTGCAAGAGTGCCAGAAAGTAACACTCACTGAAGAGTGTAGTGCTATCATACAAAAGAAGTTTCCACCCAAACTCAGTGATCCAGGAAGCTTCAATATTCAAATTGCTATTGGTAACACTGATGTTGGAAGAGCATTATGTGATCATGGGGCAAGTATTAACTTGATGCCTTTATCAGTTTGCAAATCTCTGGGAATTATTGAGTTAAAACCCACTATGGTTTCTCTTCAACTTGCCGATATATCTTTGAGGAGACCAAGTGGTGTTATTGAAGATGTTCTTGTTAAAGTGGATAAGTTCATTTTCCCAGCTGATTTTGTGGTATTAGACATGGAAGAGGGTACTGAAATGCCCTTATTATTGGGAAGACCTTTCTTGGCCACTGCTCGAGCCATGATTGATGTGGAAAATGGCAGGTTAGAGTTAAGGATGAATGATGAGACCATCACCATCAATGTCTTTGACTCCATGAAACAATCTTCTAATAAGGGCGATTGTTTCCGACTTGATATTATTGAGAAAGTGGTGGAAGAAGAAGTATTTTCTAGCCAACAATCTACTGAACCACCTGTGGTGCAGGAAATGATTCTTTTCAAGGAAGAGAAAAATGAGTTATTTGAAGTCCTTGAAAAGAAAGATTATGACAAGGAAGATGGTGCCCCAAAGGTCGAGTTGAAGGAACTTCCGGAAACTCTCAAGTATATCTTTTTGGGGGAAGAAGATACTTACCCTGTTATCATTAGCAAAGGGTTGTCTTCTGAACAAGAAACAAGACTGATTCAAGTGTTGAAAGAGCACAAGACTGCCATAGGGTGGTCAATTTCTGATTTGAAGGGTATTAATCCCTCATTCTGTACACATAAAATTCTCGTGGAGGATGAAATCCGACCAGTAAGGCAACCGCAAAGAAGACTCAGTCCAACAATGAAAGAGGTTGTGAGGAAAGAAGTTGTAAAGCTTCTTGATGCTGGTATGATTTACCCAATTTCGGATACTGCTTGGGTAAGCCCAGTGCAGACTGTTCCGAAAAAGGGAGGTATCACCGTAGTTCATAATGAAAAAAATTAGCTTATTCCAACTAGAACTATTACTGGTTGGAGAATGTGTGTGGACTACCGAAGGTTAAATGCTGCAACAAGGAAAGATCACTTTCCACTTCCTTTTGTTGATCAAATGTTGGAAAGATTGGCAGGTTACAACTACTATTGTTTCTTGGACGGATATTCTGGATACAACCAAATTACAGTAGCACCAGAAGACCAAGAGAAAACTGCTTTCACTTGCCCTTTTGGAGTCTTTGCTTATAGACGGATGCCATTCGGTCTATGTAATGCACCTGCCACATTTCAAAGGTGCATGCTCTCCATTTTTTCTGATATGGTGGAGAAAATCCTTGAGGTATTTATGGATGATTTCTCTGTTTTTGGCTCTTGTTTTGATGTATGCTTGTTAAATTTAACTCATGTGTTAAAAAGATGCCAAGACACAAATCTTGTACTTAACTGGGAGAAATATCATTTTATGGTATAAGAGGGAATTGTCCTAGGACATAAAATATCTGAAAAGGGGATTGAGGTAGATAAGGCTAAATTGATGTTAATTGAGAAATTGCCTCCTCCTAATAATGTGACTGGTATTAGGAGTTTTCTAGGACATGCTGGGTTTTATAGGAGATTCATAAAAGATTTTTCTAAAATTGCTAAACCTTTAAGCCAACTTTTAGAAAAAGATTCCGAGTTTCAATTTAATGATGCATGCCTTGAAGCTTTTAATCTATTGAAAGAAAAACTCACTACAGCTCTCATTCTAGTAGCTCCT